>JAQGBW010000139.1:0-60455 GCA_034698625.1 Julus scanicus | reverse complement strand
TTTTTGAATGTTCTTATTTTTATTTAACAAACTTCAATTGCAATAACGCTCTGTCCGAACAATAAATTTAGAAAATGCTAAAATCGTTTCTCGACTTCTGCTCTGGCATACGCAAATCTTCCACTGCGCTCTCTCTGCTCATCTGTACTCACTCTTGTGTCGTGACCTGGGGGTTATGTCTCACAATAAAGCTGGAAACACACATACGTTTGTACTTAATCATAAAATACAAACCTTAACAATGTAGTCAGATGTGTCCAGAAACATGAATCTGGAAACAAAAGCACGTCATAAGTTTGCTGAAACGAAAGTGGTAAGCTTTAACTTGTTAGCTGCTGCCCACATATGGACAGCATTGGAGAGAGTGGAATGATGTGACGGATTTAACGTCACATAAGTTGAGTGACGTCATTTTAAGAAGATTTACATGCCATTTCCTCTCTCTCTGTCCAGCATGTTCAATTTGTACCATTTCAGTAGATAAGAAGTATCTGAGTGAGTAGTAAGTTGCAGTAATGAAACTAAACAAAATTTATAAAAAACAAATTAATACTCGCTATATAATAATATAAAATACACCTTATAGCAATTTAACGTATTCTAACATGACTAGATTTATTTAAATTAAATATTGTTTATAAAATGCATACAAGTAATTTGGAACAATATATTTTTGTCACGATTTTTATGTATAGTTTCTTTAATTGTAAACCCTACTGCACCTTTAAGAAAACTATGACAAAAACGTCCCATTACCACAAAATTAGAAAACTAATTCCAATAAATGTAAAACAATTATCATTTCTGTATAATCCGGTTATATAAAGAAATATTTTATTAATTAATATCTTAGTACTAGTAATTATATGTTATGTAGCTGGTGCTACTTAATTGTGGTTGCTTAATTGATTTTTTAGTAAAAATACATTTTCTGAAGTTGGTGGCATTGTATATGAAACGTTTCAATCAACGGCGTAATTCAACCGTTGAATACACTACGAATTATAATTTAGAGTTATAATTCTGGCAGTTTGTGTTGTTTTTTCAGCTGCTTTTAGTGAGTTTAAGGATGATTGATTGCGCCACTTAGGGCGGAATATTTTAAGTTTTCTTTGACGTTTAGCATCTTGGGAATTTTAGGCCTGCTGCAAAACTGCGTGTGAAAGTGTTAATTAGTGGAAATTTGTTTAGTAATTTACTCCTCGACTAAGACGTCAGGCGATATCTTCATGTACTTCTGTTTAGAAAAGCCAGATAGGCCATCATTAGCGAATTATACGAGGGTTTCTTTCTGAATTCACTAAGGACCAAAGCAAAATTAAGGCTATAGGAAATGAAGATACTACATCAATTAAATATTCAAAGAATAAATGACTGAACTGTACCTAGGATCAGCTCGTTAAAAATTAGCAGAGTAAACACTTGAATTGAACAAAAGAAATGTACTTCACAATTTTAATATCACCATCAACAGTGGAATAGATCATGATTTTATATAAATGATAATCTCATAAAAGCCCAACAAATTCAAACGACTTGTAGGCAATTTATTCGAGCAGCCTTTTATCATCTAGTAGCTAAAATAGCCAAGAAAGTTTCTAGTGTAATTAATTATTAAAAACAAATTTAGTTGTTGTTGAGTGGATTTTCAGACAATAATGTTCTAAACCGGTAACTAAGCTCTCTGTAATCAAGTTAACCAGATAGTTACTGAAATCTATTTCTAAAGTTACTAACATATGGAATAAATTATTCCGAAGTGTTGAGTTAAATATTTAATTGGATTTACTGAATAATGAGTTTTCCCTGCTGGTAGTTATCTCGCTTTCTCGCGGTGTTCCTTATGTTCTAGATGAAGATGCTTAACAATAGATTCAGGCGTGCAGAATGTTTTGTGGCACCCCATATTAACGATCTTAGCTGATGCTGCCTGTAGCGTCACCTGTTGCTAAATCCCTGCACTAAGAATCCTAGTGTAGATTCTCCATCATTTCAACTGAAATAGGAACGCAATTTTCAAATAATAGTCTTAATTGTATTTTTAAAGAACTAATCTTGCCATTGAATGCCAAATTTCACGATGTTAGTTTAACATTTTTTTGTTGCAATCTATCTGCTTAGATCTAAAAATTGACGTGTAACGTTTTTTTTAAAAAATATTGTGCTTCTATGTAATTATTATTGTTAAAATTACATTTAACGTCGATAATTTTTATTTAATTATCCTATAAAGCAGCGATTTTAAAACTTCAGACGCCAGTGGAGCCCTACGTTAAATGGAAACTTGTTACTGAAAGAACTGACCCCAAGCTTAGGTGAAATTTTTTATAATAAATATATGAAATTGACAAAGAAATAGTATTAATTTTTGTTTTAAAATTTAAAATTGTACAATTTTAATGGTTCGGAAATCACATTTTATATATATTTGTATTGTTTATAAGTTTTAAGTAATACACCAATATAGTTGTTGGTGTAAATTATAAAACAATATTAATTGCAAGTGCACTTTAAGTGTGCTCAAATATTATTAACATCATCTTAAAAATATATACGGTTATGACCCACTGATCGAGTATGACACTTCCAAGTTTTAATACTGAAGGCCTTGATCTCTTATTGCTGCACCCCTTATGTATCTTTTAGGTGTGGTACAGATCAACAGTGTGTGTGGTTAGATCAGTAATTAAGATTTATTGGAATATATCTCATTTTTACCCGAAAGTATGTTAGCTCAAAAGGACATTTAAGAGATCTAATTTGGCATACAAATCTTCTAGCCAAGCAATTCTAATTGATCCCAGCTGTTTAAACGAATTCTCGTGGGGAAAATGTTTCAGACTATTATTGAGAATACATTGTCAAAATTTTACTTCACTTTATATGGAATGTACATAAATATGAGACATACGCTGTAAATCAGATTTGCAAAAAAAATCATCCATTTTGAACGCGAAGGAGATGCCAGCTCATTTAGAAGAAAGTTTAAAAATGCAGTTTCGCACTACTTCAACACTATACATAGTGGGTACCATCTGTTTACAGCCGAATTCCAGGTATAGGATTCGGTCGTAAATGTCCAAATTTAATTTATGGAAACATTGACAGTGGGCCCATGAGTGCGAGCATCTTTCAGGCCTAAATAAGGTTGGAAATGCTAATCCAGGTGGAGGTGTGATACTCTCACTTACCCTTCAAATAGATCACTTTAAAGGCTGTAGAAGTTGAAAACTAACTTCCTATCAAATGTGGAAGCCGGATGAAAAGGGGGCAGCTAAATTAAAAATGGTTGAATTTTTGGCCCACGATTCCCGAAATAGAAGCCGAGTTGCTATCTGATGTAAATAAAACGGTTCTGACAAATCGTTTAACAACAAAAAAATTAATGACTCCACTTCAGAAGTTGCATCGCAGTTTTTTAAACCCTACGCGAGCAGACTTAAAGGGTGTAGAACCCGAAGAATGTTTGTTGTCGTTGCCTTTTTCGGGATATTTAATGCTGAATTTGGCCCCTCATTTTCTGTCATTTTTGTGGTTCCGTGAAATAACACGATGGTCAGTCAACCTAACTGCGTCTGGAATTTGCCGGAAATTTAACAATTTTTTATTCATTTTTTAGACACATTTTCATATTAGATTTCAAATATGCTTTTTAAAAGGCTTTCATGACATGGTCAAAAACTGGTTAACCCTCGGCATGTCTTTGGTTCATATCCATACATTCTGGTTTAAGTTACAGCCTCAATGAGGGTCCATGCTATTTTTAATCATATTTTTAAAATTGATATTGGGGCAATTTTATATCGACTTATAACTGCTGAAAGGGGGTTTAGTATGCTTGGAATGTTATTTAGTTTTTCTGTACTGCTTAACAGTTAACTGGAATGGTACAGTAATAAAATAGTCACTCTTGAAATATCTAGATTATTGGTTTACTTTGACTATAAATATAGACGATATAGGAAGGTGAATTCCTCTCAAGAAATATTTCGCTACCTCGAATTTGCAAGGCTAATGGTTTTTATTACTATTTTCTGAGGGGGAAAATGTAATAAAAATAGCCAAACTTTCTTGCAAAAAAATCATTGACTTTGACCAACTTTTCGTTTTGATTAACTGAAGTTTTTGAACATATTTTGAAAGTATTTTATCAAATACTAGTTTCCTCTATTTCAACTTAAAATTGAATTAAATTTTACCATGCATGACACACAGCAGCAGGACGTTAAATCCAGTACATTGAAATGTGACTGGATTTGCATAATATCTCGTTTTATAACCTCAGTATCCATATGTGCGTGGCGTATTTTTGGGCGACCATCCGATCTTGGTCCTTTGCATTTAATGAAGACCGTTAATCTTAATCGATTAATCGTAATCGTAAATTAAACGGATATTAGTCTGAAACGTTGTTATCTATTTATTAATTAACATACCTAGTCATGTATATTATTTTTTGAATACAAGGCAGAATTGATAATCGAGATTAAGAATTGTTATGAATATTTAATTTTCTAGGAATTTTATAATCGTTATTCATTAGTATAACAGGAGCAGTTTGAACCCTTCAGTTCTAAAACTCATCAATAGCTGTTGTTTTAATGCCTCTAGCTATGATAGGCATCTTGTTCAGACATTCGGTATCGCAACATCCACATCAAATTCATTTTGACATCTTTTCATGAGATGATCCCAGTTTTACAAAGTACGGATTCTGATGATGCTTCATCAGTTGTTATCTAAATTAAGGATTGTGAGATGGGTATCAATTATGCAAAGTATGCTCGAATATAAAATTTCATTAGCATAATCGAACGATACCATCTTATTAAACCTCTCCTAGGGTTACTAAAAAGTTTGTTCGTTACATACCAATGGTTGCTAAACACAAATTCCAAGTAAAGTGACGTACATGCTTCTGTCACATTCAGTGATGGATAGTTTTGGTATGTTGACTGAAGATTTCTTTCCTTGTCAGAGATTGGTGCAATTTAACCCAGTTCCTGAAGATAAAAGCAGAAGAATTTGCCCCATCGTTCAATCCAAACTAGGTTTGAAATAAAGCTCGCGATTATCAACATGCAACAAAGTAGCTAAATCCGTTTTATGACCAGATTAATTAAGGGGGAATCACCGTAGACCGTTGACTTCTCGTAGGGAGCATGAAGCCAGAACCGGCACTTAAAAGATGAAACTTGGAAATGTTCAATGAAATGTATTTTATAAATAGGAACTTTTTTATATACAACTTTTTTCATATTAGCCAATTCAGGTCAACGAAAGTGCAGTGAGTGTGTATGGGGTTTAATGCATGTACTTGACGTTTATAGAAGATGGTGGCAAACACCTTACATGCATGTGTGCAGTATATATTAAAGTTAGTTACTGCTGATAATAATAGTAATAAAATAAGTATAAAAACGAGTACATTTCCTCCCCCAGGTAACTGGATTAACTTGAATCCAAATGCTTGAAAGTGAGTTGAAAACTACCCTTGATCAAAATATGTTATTGAAGAGGTGAATTTTTGTTGGTTTCACATGTTACCCAGGGCTAACATGTGATTTTGCGCATCCTGTTAGGGTTGTCCTCAATTCGGAAATTTCAAAATATAATTTCAGTGTAGGGATCTTGCGTGGAATCTATATTAACTTGTCTTTCGCAATTAACTTTGATGTTTATTTTTTTAATATTCATAAATTGCGGTGTATGAAATACATAATGTTGGTCGATATCTTTATAAAAGCATAATGGCATTGTGACATCGTTGTAAAACCAAGTTTGAAATGAAAAGACGAAGGCCAAATACGTGCGTTTCTAAACCATAGATAATTGCTTCTTGTGACGTCATTTAGTATAAGTATTCTTCACAATACTCTTAGGCGCCATTCCTTATATAACATAAAAATTTCGTCTGATGCGGGCTTGATGAACTCAAAATTGAGAAATAAATCAACCTTAGCTCACCACTGACATTTCTAATGCAGACTACATTTCAAAAAAACAAATAAAATATTGAAGTAATGTTTTGAGCAATCGTTGTTGTTTTTTTCTGCAATTTGTCCTCTTTATCAAGTGACATGACTTCATTTTTTTATTGTATAAGAAGGTCAGCTTTTGTAGTTTCACACATGTGTGAATCGTGTCCATATGCACGTACATGTATTAAAAATATACAGTGCTGCCACAAAAAAAGAGGAACCTTTTTTTCATAAATTCGTAACTTTTTTGTTTTTTAGTCAAATAACATCCAATTTTGCAGAAATATAGGCGACAAACGTACGAACAAAACACTATTTCAATTTGTTCTCAACGTGTCCTCTATCTGCGTCGATACGCACCATTGGGCAATGGACGAGTCGATTATTATTTGGTCAAGTTCATCTCGAGCAACCAGAATTCGGCGTCTTAACTCTTTGACATCACGAATCTTTGTTCGGTACACTTTTTGCACCAAATTCCCCTAGGTATACGGTATTTTCGGACTTGTTTGTGTTTCAACAAGATGGTGCACCAGCACACACCGCTCGAGAAAATGCATGTTCAACTTCACCATTGAGAGACTCCAGATTTTATACCACCCATCCTTTGGCCAACTAATAGCCCCGATTTGAACCCCGTTGATTATTCCATCTGGGGGAATGTGGTGCAAAAAGTGTACAGAACAAAGATTCGTGATGTCAAAGAGTTAAGACGCCGAATTCTGGCCGCTCGGGATGAACTTGATCAAACTCGTAAATTGCCCAATGGCGTAAGTGTTGCAGCGGTTGGAGGATACTTCGAGCAAACTGAAATAGCCGTTTTGTTCGTACGTTTGTTGCCTATATTTTTGCAAAATTCGATTTGCTTGGATTAAAAAACCAAAAACTTAAGAATTTATTGAAAGTGTTCCCCCATTTTTGTGGCCACTCTGTAATTAATACAGACACATGTGCGTGTTTGCATATTAAAAATCATGGATGATGACATAGATGGCACTGAATCCTGACTTTTATCTAGCAACCCTTTGATAAAATATTTTGATATTTCTTAACATCGTGACTTAATCGCTTTGTTTTATTCCAGTCTTAAAAACCCATAATCAAAATCGTTTATCGTATTTTGACGCTATAATATGAAACTCATAATACTGTTTTTAGATCATGCACTGATCTAAAGTGCTTATTTTTATTGTTTTCATATTAATATTTCTCCTCACGACAGATAAGTGTGTCACTAGTTCGCTGCTTACACTATAACGAAAAATGACGTCATTTGCTCTCTCTTATGATCGCACCTATAATGGGATTTGGGTTACCACTTCAACTATCATTGAGCAATGATTTAGGGTTGTTACAAATATCAAAACTTTAACTATAGGAATCGCATAAAACATGCAAACAATTGACGGAGTCTGCTATAAAAGACACGTGGACTAATGTTCACTTTTCGAGAACTCCTAACAATCGTGTTAATAATGACGTATATTATTGTATTGCCAAAAATGGACGGCCCCATTTTGACAATTGTGGTGCTTACGTGTGGTAATCATAAAGTTCAGTCAAACTGTCAATTCAGTCAGTTGTGTGAAGTGTTTAATGCTTCTCTGTTGTGAACAAATCCGTCCTTCGAAAAATATCACCCATAATTAAAGTGGCTTATTTTTAATTACTCGTGTTATATTTCTCCAGCTATTAATATGTTAATTGATGTGCTGATTCTCATGCGGTTGAAATTATCAAAGAGATAAAGCATTGTGCTGAATAAAGTAAAATCTATTATGTTGGACAACACAAACCAAACTATTATAACGTTCACGCAAACCTAATTTGCAGTTTATGCTCTTTTACGAGGGGTGATAAGCCTATTGGATTAAAAGATTATATCATATAATGAGCGGTAAAACGTTAGATATTGCATAAAAATATAACTGCCATAACTGTCCATATTTGGTTCTGAGATCCATTCAGTTTCACTCTTTGCTGGCGTCTGAGCATAGGTATAAGATCGCATTTCCAACATGGCCGCTCTTTCTGAAAAATAAAGCGGGCGGCCATGTTGGAAATACCATTCTTGTTCTCAAAAACGACGTAAAAGCTTCACTTTAGGGTCATTCATAAATCACGTCCTGAAGAGGGGTTGAAGGGGATATCTGTTGATATGTGGACAGGGGGTAGGGAAGCGGCAGCCATTGTGGACGTCCACTATAATGATGGCATTTTTCAGTTCTTGGATTTTTTGTTTAATTAAGTTTTAAAGGTCAGTGAGAAGGAATTGAACACCGAAAGAAATGTGTCCCTTGTTCCTTTGGATGGCCCTTTATGAGCGCAAGAGCATATATGATGACATTTCCAACATGTCCGCGCTGTCTGTAAGGTAATGGGCGCGGCCATGTTGGAAATACCATTCCTGTTCCAAAAAAAACACGAATTAAGCTTTAGGTATGGAAAAAAAACTCGTTGAATCCACTTTGAATTTAGTTATAGGAGTCGACTTCCCACGTACGAAAGATTGAATTGTTCCGCTCGTACTTGTTGCATTTTATTTTTTAAAAAACAACATTTTGTGTCGACTAAATGGATGCAGCGCCCTCTAGGGTGGCTTTCGAATCGATTGTAAGTCGGGGGTGAGTTTATGTTGTCTATAAGGTGGAAGGTGTGTCTAGTAAAAGTTTGTTTCCCACTCCACCTCTTACCTCTTGTAGCAAGTGTTCCGCTCTTTCTTCATATTCTAGCCGTTGTTTTTTCACCTTGTTCACCTATAAGCCTGTGGCTTCTATAGTTGTTTGAAATTTCTTTTTTCGTAAATGAAAGTAGTAGGCAATGAGCCAGGCCTAATAAAAAAGCAAAGCCTTCCCCCTCCACCCCGCCGTGTGTTCGTTCGCCATCCGACTTCGCTGATTCATTGACGGTTGCCCGTTGCTGTGGAGTGGCCGTCCTTGCTCCGCACACCCTCCTCTTCTCTTAGTTTGCCAGTAGCTGTTGAACGAGGTGGTAATAGACTACGGTCGTTGCTAGTGCCAATACATTTTGCGTTTAGTTTTTAAAAACTCTAGTTGTTGTTTAAAAATAAAACCGCTACGTGTTTTTATAGAACGAGTTTTCGGAACTGCTGTGCTGCGTGGAACTTGTTTCGAACGTTCAAATTTGGACTCCATTTAAATTTCCTTCTTTTTACGTTCCTTGATCTTGACGATTTATTATTTCGGTTTTTCGTATTACAAACCGCGTGTATTTCGGAGAAAGGGAAGAAAAAAAATATACGTTTGGGATGTGCAACAGGTGACTGGAGTCGCGGGTTGGATATTGACGTTTTGCTGACTTGAGAACTTGGATCGTTCGCGTTTTAATCGATACGTTAATTGCTGATTTTCTTGTGGATTTATTAATTGATATCATTGCTTGGTAAGTGAAATCGCATCTTCTATGTTTTTTTTGTTTTTTGGATGTGAAGGAAAACCTGTTAAAAAAAGTTTTTGACGTAAACTGTTTCGTTTCGACTCGTTGCATCTGCGTGGCGAACATTTGTAAAAACAGTGAATTCTCAGGAAATGGAAAGTCGAAATTGACTCGTTAAAAAGTTATTTTAGGTTAGCATCGGTGTGCTGAGGTGTGAAATAAGTTCTCAGGAAAATAAGCGAGAATAACGTTGTGTATTTCTTATAATCATCTTCTCTACGATGTTTCAGACATGCTATGAGGAGGCTACCTGTAGAACTTATAGCAGCTATACAGTGTGTCCCACAAGTACCGACGTTATAATCAATGAAGTTGTGTTTTTATGGGATTCCAACTGCTTAAGGCTTTCCAGCCAGCGAAGTGAATGCATCTGTGGCGTCATAGTCGTCCAATAGTAGAGAATTATAAAAAATTTGGCAAATTTATCTGAAGTTTTATAGATACCTTTACGTAGCTAGCTGAGCAGCTTTAGGCAACAGGAATGCCATAGGCATAGTATGGCATTCCAGTGTTGTTTCAGCTGTCTTTAGGCTGCTGACCACCTACAAGTTTATAAAGGTATGAGAGAATATGTTATTAAAGCAATAGAAATACTTTTTCAGCGAATAAGTGCTGTGCATATTTCGTAATTAGTTTTATTTTAATGTATGCAATCATTAGAATGACTTATCAACGCAATTTTGGTTATCTTAACTGATCGTTATAGAAAGTCGTATTTAGTTTAGTTTACCATTTTTAGACATGGTTTATAGAAATATCCTTATCGTTATCTGTAAACTCGTTCTTAGATTGACATGCACATTCCATTGTTTTGATTTTTTGAAATTGATAAAAACGGTTTACTATGGCGTTGGAAGAACGAATTATAATTAATGCATATTAGATAAGATTATTTTTCCCTCGCATATAGGACTGCATGATTAATGCATGTAAGTGCGCTCAAACGTAAAAATCTTCACAAAAAAAATAATGCACAGTTTTATCTTTGTATAAGTCATTGTTTTAATTCTTCTAACTTTTGTTTACTGTCTAAAATATTAATATCAAACTTTTGCATTAGGAGTTATCGGAAAGTTGCTATCAGTTTAAGGTGCACACGAAATTAGTAAAACCAAAACAAATGTTATGATGCTATTACATTAAATAATGAATCATTAATGATATTTCTGAAAATCAGTTTTATAGTTTATTGTTAACGAAAATGTTTCCAACAGATGTTATTATCGTGGTAATCTTTTTTTTTTTTTTTTTTTTAACGATGCCACAAGTTATGGGATACTTGTATAATAGTGCTATAAAAACATGGCTTAATAGTACATCTTGGTATTAATACAGTAAATTACTATAAACAAAAGGTGTTTTAATCTCACCAATATTCGCTTAATGTTTTAAACTTGTTAGGGCTCGGAATCTGTGATTTTAATTCAGCTTATTATGAAATGTAGTTCATGCAAAATTTAGCAATGGCTTCTACCAATTAAAGCGATGCAATATGGGTGCTATAGAATTTAAAAAAGCAATGCTCACACTATATTTATTACAAATCAGAAAAAAACCATTTTATAACATCTTTTATGTAGATTTATTGATTGAAATATTATTTGAATGTGCTATATATTTTTGAAATTACCGATCTATACTTAGTGCTTGGATATGTATACTTTGTGGATCCATACAATAAAATGCACCAACACTAGGTAACTTTTAAATGTATATTTTCGGATATTTCATATTTTTAACCGATGCTAGTTTCTTCATTCGTTCTCATTAAGAAAGCGTAATTTTTCCCCATCAACAAAATAAATTGTAACTTCCTCCTCCCATTTGTCGCACATAAGTTCCGTTTTACTCATATATAGAGGCTCCCATTTTTTCGTATTTCGTTGCTCTGCTTTGTTTTAATGGGTTAATTGTCGTAATCGTAAATATTATCTTTTTTACACGCCTTTCTTGGAAAACACCCGATTAAGTTTTAATCATTTAAGCGTTGGGCTAGAAGGGGGTTGCACCGTTTTGCTGGTTCATAGTGTGGCTTTTGCCTATTTGGGAATGTAGGACTTTTATATGCGGGCTTGAACGCCTAAAGTAGGCCATTGAGGTTGAAAATACATTACGAATTGTGTGCTTTACTGTTTTAAATATGTTTTTTGACTCGTGGGTGCTCGCCCTCTTCTGGTGCATTTTAGTGTACTTTATACTCGAATCATTGAATGCAGTATGGGTTAAATTAGGCGGTTCTCCAATAAAACGTACGAGTGAGGATTATGCTTCAGGGAGGACATGACTTTTTATCACTAACTTTCGCCTATCATTGATTCGGATAATCTAGGCATACAAAGGTTAATCAAGGATTAGAATTGCAAGGCGCTCGAAATTCGCTGAGGATTTCTTTTCATAAATTACGCCAAACTTTTGCATACTTTGTATATGCTTGTCCACTTGTAACACCTTAAGCGTAATAAGGTTATACAAGTGTTCAAGTAAGAAATTTTTCAGATTCATTCGCCAATTTTGACTTAACCATTGCGAGATTTGGCTAACAATGCGCACATTTATGAAAGTTAAAGCTAGTTATGAAATCAAATGTATTGTCAGTTACTGTTGACATACTTTGAGGACTTTTTCATAAATTTTAACATATCGGCATGAGTAATTCTTGTATATATTCACCGAATTTTCTTTCATGATGAGTAATATGGTGTAATACATAACTGGGTCATTTGTATCAACCATTATCTAGGAAATGTTCATTAATTCGATGTTTAATTATAAATTAAAAGGTTTAGCCATTAAAAACTGAGGTACTTACATGAAATGCGTGTTTTATTTTGCTTAATTAACACCAGCTATATCATGGAGCGTTCTCTAGTACATGTATTTCGCATGCAATGCATCACAATTTTCATAATGGTTAAATAATAAACTCGGCTATAAAATAATTGATAGCTTGGTATCGTCACGTACAGTGCAGTGTGTTGTCATTGATGACTTTTAACTGGAGTTTGTTAGTTTTCGGTATATATAAGTATAGTACATTCAATCGCGTGCTCCATATTTGAAGTTTTTTCATAAACGATTACTCAATGCACATAGTGTATTTCTGCCAAGTAAAAGTTAGCAGTGAGACCCGATACTCTCTGTGCACTGAATTCATAACACCATGAATGATAAATAGGGTTATTAGAAACATCGTTTGTCTCGCAAATCAGTTCTCACTCAATACGCAGAATGAGGTTAAAAGTGTGTTCCATATGTCACTTTCGGAAACTGTATAGGATATATCCATGCAACAGATTGAAAGATAACCTGGCAATTTTCTACAGTTTTTTGCGGGTCTTTTTCCATTGATTTTCGACCCCAAAATGCCACGTGTAAAACTCACTTTTCTTCATTTAGCTAACTCAAAAAAGTTTAATTATAAACGAAAATGAAATTTTAGTTTTTTTCGTTTTAAAGTTTATTTTTGTGTATTTTTCTTGGTACGTCTATTTTCAAGTTGTATTCCCCTATAGGCTTCCACGCAAGTAGGCTGCGTGTAATATATCCTAATTTTCTATATCTGTACCACCCAAGTTATTTATCGTTTATTTATAATTACGTTATTATGTTGGCTGCATAATAAAACGAGATTTCATTATTTTTGTCCTAGCCCATGTATATCAAGTTTCGAACTAAAAGTATTATTATTATTATTATTATTCCAGCCGTCGTTCATATGATTATACCCCGCTGCTTTTCTAAGACAAATTTCTCTATGATTATTCAGTGTGTATATAATACCACACCGAGCGTGAAATCTTGAATTTATAAATATGGCATCTAGGCCGAACCTATTTTTGGTTTCAGGGCGACCCACAAATTTCGAGTTTGTTTCAAAATTTAAATTTTAATTAGAATTTTCTTTATCTATGATAGCGTAAATCATAATTAAATTACAGGAATAATTTGTAGACATCTGCTCGAATAGTAATTATGATTTTATTTTATAAAACTCAAGTTAATCAAATTTGATTGAATTTTGTACTTCCCTAGCTACATTTTCCTTGCTTTATTATCATGGTATATGAAAATTGTTGCGATGCTTTCTAATTTGCATTGACCATATTGTTAGTTTCAACATTACTCTGAGATTTTTCAAAAGTTAAAATTAATGGTTCGTGTGCAATAACGAAATTATCTCGTTTGTACAAGTAGAGAAATATATAGGCTAACAAATCGATATATTATATGTTTATACAGCTTTCGGACCAACAAGTTTCTGCATAATATTCACGCTGGAATTTGAGCCCATTCCTAAATGCGGATTTTATGAGTAATCGCTTTAGTGCGCTCCATTTAATTAGCATGTCGTATATGTTTGGTTGGCGAATAAGTCCGTTTATAATAGAAGTGCATGCCAGAATTTATTGCATAATGCATTTGCCAATACGAAGACCTCTGATAGTTTGCAATGACGTAAATACATGGAGCCGTGACTAAGACCGTTATATTTAAACTAGAATAGTACATATAGAAAAACTCAAAAAAGATGAAATATGCCCTAAATTCATTCACCCGAAGTACCAGTCTCCTTGAGCTTGTCTACATCCCAAAATACACGTCAAGGCCAATTTTAGCATGTTCACACACTCACTTTTCCACCATAGCACCACAAGTTTACCATAAACTTAAATCAAACATACGTAAGGTAAATTACTTGTAGAATACACAAACTCTCGTCAGCTATTTGCAATTGAATTAATTTAGCTAATTGCAAAAAAATTAGCTGAAATTGTAAAGAAAACTATATTCGCTAGTCTAAATTAATATCTTAGTCAGGAAATATGTATTAAGGTGTTTTTACAAGCACTCTTATAGCGTCTTCATTTTTTTTGTCTGATTTCTTGGATGTGGGTTTCTTTGTGCTTTCTTGCGGAAATTATTCAGATAGGAAGGCAATTTAATAAGTAATAAATAGCCCACTAATTGCTGTTTCTTTTAGGTTCACTTGCTATCTACGAAAACATAAACTTTGCGTGACTAGAAATACTAAAATACAATTGAATTAATCTTTCATTCGGCTAGAAATTAAGTTCGGATAGCGTTTTTTTGTGGTCTGAATAACTAGAGCGAAACATTATTTCGATCATATGTTTGTTGTCTCGAAGAGAAATTCTTATGAAGTGATATGAAGTAAAAAATTTATTTCCCATAATTTGTTTTTGACAGTTTGTAAAAACGATCAACTTAAATATTACACACAAAAATACATTAGTTAAGACGTATTTTCTCACAAGAATTTAAATCTGACATTCAGTACACTTCCCAGGACCATATAAACAACCCCATACAAAAATTACCCCTATTGTCCTAAACACCAAAGTTACCAAAATTGAAATAAAAAAGGAAACGCATTTCTGACATATTCTACTAAATACTTATTTTGTTATTTTTGAATGGTTACAAATTTGCAATTGGATTTTGCAAACTATATAAAATGAGTTTTCATCACTGAGGCGTAGAACTTGTAAATCTGAGATCCACTCCTTCCGAATATGCCAAAATCTCTGGAAAACGAAGTACTTTAATATACATCCTAACTTGGTGCAAGTTCATACTGTATATATAACGACGAAATCTCAGTTTTTTATTTTTTCTAGCACGTGACCGTGACTCCCAAAATGTCAGTCATGTGGAATGGGGCTAAGTTGTTGCTATTTCAGTTATTCGTTGCATGGCTTGCCATTTCATTGCCATTTTTCTTGGCTTAAATCATCTTTGGGAAGACGTGCGTACCGGTAATAAATAAGAAAATAGGAATTTTTGGGGCAGCTGTTGAATAAGTGATGTGATCGATACGCCCTTTCCGTCAAACTTTTTTTTTTTTTTTTGTGCCACGGTTGATCGATCGATTTTTCATATATATTTTTTTCTTCTTTGGGATTTACCTGCTGGATATTTTTGCCCATCTGTTGCTCGGATATTGGTGAGTTATTCAGCCTTAGTTTGCCCCGTATTTTGTATTAAAACTCAATAGAAAATGAGAATGCTGCGGTACTGGCTAATTGGACTTTTTGGGCCTTACCCTATGACATCATAGAAGAATGACGTTCGTCATCCTATAGATGAGAGGGGCATCTTGAAAGTGCTGGTCACTCTATTACGGTTGATGTAAATCCTTGTAAAGCTCAAAGGGAGTACGCCTGTCGTCAATTATATTTAGCAATTTAATTGACTCGTGGGACGCCAGAAATTGATGGTAATGACGTCAACATTTGATGTAGGGAGCTTCTAATTTCAGGCGATAGGTATAAGTATCAATCGTGAGTTGTAGCATTGCCTAGCATAAACTATGGATATGTTTCCCTGACACGTTGAACGTTTTAAAGAAAATTAATGGTGCAATAAGGGGCCATTCAAAAATGACGTCCCAAAAATTCCTTCAAAAATTGACCCCCTTCCCTCACTGTCCACATGGTGCCCATTTTAGCCCAGACCCCCCTCTCCTCATGGGCGTCCTTAATTATTTTTTTAAGCAGGGTGTCCAGAAAATTTGTTGGAACATACAGAGGCCCATCCTATAAATTTCCAAGCACCCGCCTCGCTACCAATTCCACGGCATTTTGCCATATTTTTCTGATTAATCGAAATTTCCTGACCACGAAGGGAAATTCCAGCATAAAATTGATGCTTAACACAAAGTTAGGCGTAATTCATGCCTTTCCCTAGGTTTTAAAAATTCAAGTACATTTGGGACTGGGAACACATTTCTTTTGGTGTTCAATTTCCCTTTCACAGACGTATAAAACTTAATCAAAGAAAAAAATCCAAAAACTGAAAAATACCATCATTAGTGGACGTCCCTATTGGCCACCTCTCTCCCATCCCCTGTCCACATGATCCCCTACACCCTTTTTGAGGACGTCCTTTTTTAATGGCTCCTAATATAAAAAATGTATTTCATAGTAATCTCTAGAGAATACTGTTACGGTTCTCGCGATATATTTTGGAATTATGCAAACTGTTAATTAGGCATTTTATATATACTATCGTTATTAATATAGTGTTGAATTAAGGTTTACCCATTTTAGTGTTATTAAACTTTGAGAAAAAAGTACACGTTCACTTTGTACTGTGCATTTTTCGATGCATCTCACATTCCTTAATTTAAGAGAAAAAAACCTAATATAATTTACCGAAAATTTGCAACGCCGCTTACTTTTTAAGATTTCCTTTTTCCAATATTGATCGAAAAAATGAATTTGAAGCATATAGTAGATTTAGATTTTTTCTGCAGTTTTAATTTTTGTGCTTCTATCAGTTTTTTTCCCTCTAAATATATTTTGCACGGCATTAGGTACAGGATATCCGAATTTAGTACGCGGTGTGCTATTGCTGCTTCATTAAAACTAAATATCGTCCTTCGTTATGAGATCCAGGATTCCGTCTTCGTAAATAAAGATGCCTTATATTATGCAATAACTCATCAATACGACGTACCGCCGTGTTTCCATAACGTAAATCAAATAAATATTGACGTGTTTGGGTAGGAAAACTTTGATGCATTGTGGCATATTTCGTGTGTTTTTTCTCGCGAGGTTTATTATTAACTCGTTGATTGCATTCCTTTTTTTGAAATTGAGATGTATCTTAGCGATTCTTAGAGAAATCTACACGTAAGCTGCTTATGGCATAAAAGGCTTGCCTTGGGAGTGTGCTAAATTAATTGCCTTTCATAAATAATATATGCGTGTTTGCCTATGGGATGGATCCACAAAAACATGTACATATGTGCGTGTCCTTATTATTTGGCATTGAAAGCCTTGAATTTGTTTTCCATTTTTGCGAATATATTTGGGGAACGTTCTATTGAGGGGAATGCTTTCCAATTAATCCATATATGGCGCACATCTACAAGAAATCTGTATATACATAGTATGTTTTTTCCCCAGTTTCAAGGGAGTAAATAAGTTCATTGAAAGCGGGGATGTGTTTAGTGAAAGCTTTAAGGTGAAATTCTACATCAATGATGCGATAAAAACAAACTTAGTGTGCATAAAACCGTAAAATTGCACTCAGTGCAGTAAAATTTTTATAACTGGTGCTTTTCCCCCCAAAAAACTTAAATTTAAAAATATTTGAAGTAGGCAAAGAAAGATTTTTGATTGGTTCTTTTATGCTCATGTTGTTCTAATTTCAAATAAACTTAGAAAATTTTGAAGTTTTTATTTTAAGTGGGAACATGTTGGCTGGTGTTATTTATATATATAAATTTTAACGCCTGGAGAATAGCAAAAGTCTTGAACTTGTGAAATTTTAGACCTGAGATGACTAGCATATTCGCGAATTAACAGGCAGCTAGCTGTCTTGTCATTAAAATAGTGCTTGCATTGCTCAATTTTATAATAACTTAAATTGGCATCCTGTTGCAGGTAAAAGATATCAATTTTCTGCATGATCAGTTTGAAGGGTAAGCTGTCTTATGTAATGAATATTATGGAAATCTCACATAAATAGTCAGATGGCCACTATTCAATCCTGCTAGAATATTGTTTGTTGTTTGAAGAAGTGCTAAATCAAACAATTGTTCAATTAATCGTTGCCAAATATTTAATGTTGTAACACATCGAGGAAGTCTTTAAGTTGTTCGATGACAGCTGACACAATTTTCTGCTTATGAACTAGTTTTTGAACGGTTATTCTCTCTTCGTGTCAATTATGAAACATCTGATGCGCATGATCTCAGATTAACAGGGCTATCGGTTTAATCTCTTAATTGGCTTTTTAATCTGCTAATTATATCATGATGAAGGGACACGCTAAAATGATGATTATAGTTTCTTCTTTTTTGACGCTAAACAATACACATTTTTGTATCTTTCCGATAGTAATATCTTCGACTTTTGTATTGTATACTTTTGACCTACATATTTTGATTGAACTGCATATTACACTAGTCTTGCTAATTATATTTAAAATATTGTTGATATAATATCAATAAAAACCATTCAACATTTTCCGATAATTGGCAGTCGTGGGATGTAGGTCTTAAGAACGTAATAAATAGCATCACCTGACGACCCATATTTTAATGTTTTTTTTAATTATTTTGGAAAATTACACGAATTACGCGATACAGGGTTCGCGAAATTATTAAGTTGAACGGGACATAACGTTTCGTTATTTTTTAGACACCTTGTATAGTTTTTTTATTGTTACTAGCGTTTGGCTTAACCTTTGTAAATATACAGGAAAAGAGAAAAGGAAATAGGATATTTCTAAATATTCATATTATGCTTGGAGTGTTTCATCAACTACCACACCCTAGCTCTGACGTACTTAATATTACAATTACTCGTTCAATACAGATTATTCGATCGAGTACTTTTTTTATTATCGAACAAATTTAATTATTTCGTGATGATAATGAAGGACGTGTCCCTGTGTGTGTTGCAAAACGATACGAGGGTGAATGTATTTATTAAAAAATAACTGGGATGGGGACACCCTGTATGGTGACGGTGTTTCATTGTTTGTGATGGGACAACTGTTGCGCTATGGAAATAAGTGGAGTACCTTCACCTCTATGCATTTTGTATTTCTTGTTGGAGACTTATTTTCAACAGATTTCTACGAATTTTTCTCGAATGGGTAGTTTATAATATTTGGCAATGAAACACAATGAAACACGAAACCAAGACGTGATGAATTTAAAATTGTTTTTAACATTTTTTTAAGCCTCATAGAATGAAATGCCGGCTATACTTTTTATGCTTTGTATGTGATTTTTTTATCTGAAGACAATGAACGTTTGGCGAGGAAGAGATGTGCATCCATCTGCCACGTATTCATTCATCCAGATCTTTCGCAAGGTCATATCAAAATTTTTTGTATAGCCTAATTTTGAACACTGGATTTATACTGGCCTGTTATGGGTGATTTTTTTTTCTCATAAATTTACAGACGTCCCTGAACCTTTTATGGTTGGGAGGTTTGACCTGTAACAAATAGCTTTCCAATATTATACTCAGTATAATGAATATGCGGCTTTTATCGGTGATAGTGTAGACTGGCTTATCTAGTAACAAATACATTTTGTCCAAATTTGCCTAACAAATTATACAGCTTTATGTAACTTCTGATATTGTAGAAATACTATATAGTTATGGGAACGTGATGAATTTATGCGAAATTTGTATCATTACATTAGTTACGTTCTGAATTTGTAGTGTTGCACTGTTTAGTCATACAAATGTAGAACCGAATAAAAAAATCCCAACTTGGTGAAAAATGCGTCGATTTAAATTATATTTGGCACTTTCATAAAACAATAGTGTAGGAACAGAAATAAATTTTAAAATGTGCTTAAAATATTTTCCGGTGGCCTTTACACAAAGCCGGAGTCTAACGCGCCATTGTTTGATTGATGAATCGATTATACGCTGCTCGTGTTCAATCCAAGTTTTCGTAATTCGTAGTTTCGAGTCTTCGATATTGTTAATCTTCGACTTGTAAACCTTTTTTCTGGAGAACTCCCTAAATTTATAGTCCACCGAATTCGAGTTCGGACTGCATGTTTGGTGGTCAGTGGTTTGGTTCGATGAACTGAGGCGTTTCCGGTTGCATCAGATCAACTGTTTCTCGAGCACGGTGAACGGGTGTACCATCTTGTTAAAAAATTGAAAAAATCCGAGACTTGTCCCATGTTCGGAATAAGTTATTTGTACCTACCCTATTGTTCTATGTTAGTGCCAAATTTCATTTAAATCGAAGCATTTTTCAATAATGTGTGATTTTTTTTTATTGGGTTCTACTTTTTTATGACTCGCAGTATATATGATCACTTACATTAGAAAGGTTTCTTTCAGGCTGTCTTCTCCTTTTCCAATCTTTTTATACCTGAGTAAATGTTTATGTTCAACTAATAATGTTCCCTTGTGCTTAATTGTGCTTACTTCAGCATCTGTCAGTACACTGCCAAATTGGGTTTTACAGGATCCATTGCGTGCCTAGCTACTTGATTACTTCTCCAATGTACCATGAATAGTCGTGATTTCATTACTCTGATTGATATTGGTTACTGTTATCAATTTATCAGGGTCTCCTAAGAATATCTATTGCGGATCTATATGTCATGCAGTTGATGCTTGGAGATCCTTAATTTTGCTTTAAGCTCACAAGGCATCCTGGTACATGGTGATTATATGAACTATTTTAAAAAAATCACAAGACGGAATGTTTTTCCGCCCACCGAAAATTCTGTCAAGTACGTGGGCTAGGGGCTCAAGTGTTTGGTTGTTCTTCTTGGAATCATCATTTTGGGTATACTGCGTATTTGAAATTTGGCAGAATGATTTGGACATGTGCCCAAATTAACTGTTTGCCTTTCGATAATACACCCTATTACATTTGTCATTTTTGAAATGATTAAGAACCGCAAATAATACCTGAAATTTTTCTTTTAACTCTATAGAAGTGGAACTTTTAAATCAAACATTGTACGGTTGTTGTTAGTTTTCGTGCCAAGTATCTTGTCAAATCTATGTGTTGTTTTAAAACATCCATTAATATTCTAATAATAGGTGTCCTTTCACATACAGTGGTATGACATTCCTGGACATTAACGGACTTATAAAATTAAGAGTTCAAAGAAGGCCACTTTAAATAATAGTGCTGTACCTTTCTTATCAGCTATCTTTAAAAACATGATACTCATTTCAAGAATGACACAGGTGTTTTAACACTTAAATACGTCGTTAATTGTTGGTTTTACTTATTAGCGCTGCTGGCAACCTATTAATTAAGATAAAAACGCATATTATAAAATACAATTACTATGTTGCTGTTTCGAACATGTTATAAGGTAGCTATGTATATAATCACTTCAATAAATTCAAGGTGTCATGTCGACTTAACAATGCGAAAGGTTAGGAAACAGTTCCTACAAAAGTTTGAACTTGAATCTAACAAAGAGGCGAGAATAATACAACTTCCAAAAGGAAAACTAGGCAATTTAAAATATGTGTCAAACCAATTATTTCCTTGGATTAACATATTGTTTATTTCTTTTGTAAAATGCACGTTTTCAGGCTTAAGTTGTGTTCATGAACCGAAACAAATGCAGATGGAGTTTCTATTCTAGCATACACTGAATATCGTGCTTTTGCCTGTACATACCCAGATTTCTAATTTTTTTTTATTTTGATATATCCCACTTTCAAATTTTTGTGGGAAAAAAATATGACTATGCATGTATGTCACTGGTGTAATAAATAACTGGCAACGTTGTTGATGAATGACAACCCTCGTATACCAGTAATTTTAAGGGAACCTTACATGAAAATGTAACTCTAAATATTTGGTATTGGTAAAACCCATTAAATATCGAATTTCTGGTTGAATATCAAGCGGTTAAATCAGAAGGTCAGTCACTCGATATGACATCCGATATTTTTGTTCAGTTCCAGTACGTTCAGTATGTACATATGTGCACAAAGCCGTTAAAATTGTTTGCCTGTTGCATACGTTTAATAATTATAATTGGTTCAGATCCAGCTATCAAATAAATGCAATGCTGGTGTTATAACTGAGCGTGAAAATCTTTCATGTATTTACGCTACGGTCAGTACCCAGAAAGGCTAACGTGTTCAGGGTTTTAGATATATGTAGACTGCCAAGCGTGGATGTATTATGTAAAGCAAGTCTTAATCATAATTAAATATAATGCTGCTAACAACATTGTTGGCTTCAATGCGAGGTGATCTTGACCTTACTTAGTGATAATCACGCTACTTGTTGCATTTTTACGGGTTTACAGCCAGAAGAAAACTTGAAGAATAATGTTTTTCACCTTGTGGTTTGTTGTGTAATTTCTATTTAAGAAAATGTAAATTGGGCTGTTAAGTGGGACTTTATGATATTTTAGTCTGCTCTTTTTTACTACTTGCAATGCTACATTGATGTCTTAGAAAATTGCCACAGCACCATGTTTGCTATAAAATGCGTCTGATATATGCAAGTTGGAAATAATTAAGATGGTTAATGCACATGGCTCATTTCATTCCGTTATTATGTTTTGAATATATGTAAGTTGTCGTGTTGCATGGGAAGCATTTCTTGGATTTTATCTGCGGTCTGCACCAAAATTAGTTCAGAATAAAGGTCAAGCGGTTGCTTACCCCTTTTTACTATGACATGGAAGTAAACACTGGAAACTTCAGTTAAGAACCCTTAGGCATTGCCTGCCTTCTTTTGTATTTTCGACATTTTAATAAATATGTCTTTCCTTATGCATACATAGGTAAATTTCGAATACAATGCAGCTTGCACGCCATGTTTTTTCTTACACTTCCTGTGAATATTGCCTGGCATATTCATGTTTCATGCAGTCACTTTAGCAAGGTTATAATGTCTGGTCATCTGGTATTATTGCTGTATTTTTCCTCGTATATTCATCGATTTCTTCCGGTAAAGTATAATTATAGGCAATACATCCAATCTTAGGAATATTTTTATAGTTATGGTTCCCATATAGTAGTTCAAACGATGTTATGCAACCTAGAAATTTGTATTTTGGTGATACAAATATGCAGTGAATTGTTACATTTCTTACCGGTATACGATCTACACACGGCTGAAATATTCTAGATGTACAATAACATGTATTATTCACGAGTGAATGTGTCATCATTTCCATCAGACATTTTATAGTACATGTATAGCGATAAAGAGTACATCGTATGCATGAATGTTAATGCATCCTTGATTTTTTTAGTCGACTTGTATAGTTCCAAATGAGTCAACTCGATGGTACGAATGAATTGGAGTCATTCAAAAGACTTGTTTTTAGGTTTGCTAACATTTGTTTACTAGCCCATACCTGATTATGACAATGGGAACACCAAGTTTTTCTTAAATACAATCATGTGGGCGAATTTGACCCAAAAATCATATAGTTTTGCAGCTAGCCTTAATTTTATTTCGTTTTAATTCAGTTTTTCCACCGACCTCCAGGCTTGTCATTTGACGCCCTCTTGCAGATGAGGATACTTACTGATACTGTTGTAAAATCACTTTCATACATAGTTGATAGTATCTATACGTGTTTATGGCTGTCATAATTCAAAAATCAGGGTGGTGATAAGTGCGGTAATTATACATTGTGGCAACTGCTTGAATCCACCTCTAACCCAATTGAAAATTTCGCTTTGTTTATGAATGGTGCTAATTAGAAAGTATTATTCGCAATTTGTATTTTTGTTGAATTTTGATGTATTGTCCACCCTTTATCATGGGCATACATGAATTATTAAGGACGTGTCAGGCAGCTTGATGGAATAAAAATGGTTCACGTCTTACAGCTGTATGTTACCGGAGCACTTTATTATGCCATAAATTTTCCACCTGGTTTTCTAGTCATGATTTATCATTTATAGTACTATCACACAATTTGAAACATTGTTGTGTATTGGCTAGTTTTTGAACCTTTGTTGAACGAAAACTCCAGAGTAGCCTTCACACCCTCGCCCTAATTTTGTAGCAACGCACTAGATGACTTAGTTGAGTTATTGTGTTATTGTTTGAAGAACTATAGTGAGCAAATCTAATATATTATAGATGTACGTGTATCATATTTTTTTAAACGCGTGAGTAATGCAAAGTATTGAAACTGCATGGTGTTGCTTATTTTGAGCACGCAAACATGGAACTACATACACGTTAAAGGTAGAAATAATGAGTTGATATTAGCAGGAGTGACTGAAATTTATCTTCTAGAATATGCTCTTGTGCTGGCATAATCAAATAGGACAATATCTGAAGCACGATATGGACTAGTTTGACGTCATTTCCATACTATCATGATAACCCATGTCACGAATAATCATAGAATGAGCGTATATGATAAACAACAAGAAGTAAATGACCGATTTGAAGAAGCACATAAAATAACCGAGAACGTTTTCTCAAAACATGTGGAATAATTCATACTTGGCACTGAATTTTATCTTCAATTACCACATTAAGAAAAGAAAAGAAAGCTATTTCTAAGATTAAGAAGAATCACGTTTACTTAATTACATTTCTGACATCCATGCAATTCCACCACTTTCTCATGAAAGAGATAAATTATAATCACAAATTGAAGGAATAGAAAATGTTAGTCTGACCCATTTTATCTTTTCTCATTTTCAAATGCACCCAAGTTATAAACTATTACTATCGTGTCGATATACAGAATACAATGCAATGCCTTAACTGGATTAATTACAAGTCAAATGTAGGGCTGAGCAAAAACGTTTTTTATGGCAAATTCGGTCATTCAATGATTGTCAGATTAATGGAAATGCTGAGAACTAGTAGCTTTGAAAGCAAAAAAAAAAAAAAAAACTAGTTTTTACAGATTTATTCGTTATTTTAGCAATTCTTCAAAGCCCACTAGGTGGTCAGTTTGCAGCTTACTTTATAGTTAAATTCCAGTATAGTTTCATTACATTAGATGGCGTTGTTACTTTGTTAACGTGGAAATTCACCTTGTGTATATGTGAACTAGTTTGAAAATGTGATGTTGTTGAATTTTTAGCTAGTGTTTCGTTTTTGCATATACATAACCGTTTACATTAAAGGAACTCAGTTATCTAATCTTTATTTGTATAAAATTTGTATTCCCAAAAATCTTTACTTTGATTAAATGTGTTTGTATGTCATTGTTTAAAGGGGCATTGCTATATGTTGGACAACACTGTCTGTAAATTATGAACGATGTTGTAATCCTTCTTGAAGTTGTACCTGGTGCGTCTTTTCTATTTTAAATCATCATCTTTACAGTTTTTGTCCAGTTCCTATCCCTTTTTGGCCAGTACCCAGTGGCTCACCTTAGATAACCCCGATTTATGTTCATCATTGGCAGCATATTACAACATGACATCACGTTATACACGTGTACATGCATGCGTAATAAAATATAATGGCCATCATGGGGGCGATTAAAAGTGCTGCCGCAGGTGATTGGTTTGCGTAACGCATTGATATCATGTTGTTTTTAAGCCTTCTTCAAATTTTACTTGTACGCTGTCTCAAGCAATTTCATCGGTCCCAGTTAGTATAAAAAGGTTCTGTTTTCAGGTATATCATGCATATTTGAAAAGGGTACGAAGTTTAAAAAGTGGATCTTTGAGGAATTTTTTTCGTTTTTTGATGTTCAGGACACTCGAAGAAGCAGCCAATAATATGAGCGCGTACATGCCATAAATTGGTTTTATGAGCTATTCATATTTAAATTTGGTTGCAAATCTCGAATCCATGTGTAAGGCATAGTATGAAGGACTGCAAATGAAAACACATTTCAGCTCTACCCCAAAATATCTATGTATTCGCCTGGATTTCTCTGCATAAAACTATCACTGCTTATATGTTGAAGTGATACTTGAAATTCATGTTTTCTTTTGCTTTCCAAAAAAGCAAACTTTTTTGGCAAGCCAAATGTTGTAACTGTATTAGAGTTCATTAACATTGGTGAGCAAGGAGGACTTGGCTATATTCAGGATAAAAAATTTACAAGTGTGTGCAATATAGACGATATGCTTATTAGGAATTTAATACTTTTATTAGTTACAGTATGTGTTGCGTTGTAATAACAAATTTATGAAATTTTGTAAGGAACGCTGTTGTTGAATCTTCAGAAAGATTTTATTAAATGTGCTTTTTAAGAATTTAATTGAAACATAGGAATTACGCGTTTTAAGGGCGAAAGGGTTGTTTAATTTTTTAGGAAGCCTTTACTACTTAAAAGAAAGCATGTTTGTATATAAATATTTCAATACTTAAAAGATTTCCTAAGTTTCGTGCGTCATCATGGAGGTTAAGTTCGAGTTCGTTGGAGTGGTCTATGTCTAATTGATAATTTTGGAAGTGTAGTAAGATTGAAAAGTAAACAAAAAGTTATGACGGTACTAATAAGGCCTTGTTGTTTTCAGCAGATCTACTTTTAGCAGCTATCTTATCGTGTCTTAAGCTTATTTGTGTAAGTTAAAAGTGAAATCTAAATACAAACCTGTATTAAGACTCGTGTCAGTCAACGTGTTGCAAAATTTATTGCATATGTTAAATTTATAAAAAATTAGATTAACATTTTCAAGGAGATGTAAAATTAGATCTAGTGTGCTGGTCAAGTAGTTTCAATATTTTGTCCTGCGTAATGACGAAATAGTGCTGACAGTTATATAGTTTACAGTAGATAATTTTGATTTAAGTTTTAAAACGATATTGCTTCATAAGTTTCAGGAGGTTATTGCTGGAGTTCAAGTTTGGAGAAAGTATATTTTGCCTTGTTTCGTTTGAATGCACAGTACATTGTGTTGTTGGAAATAACACTTTGGTCTTATTATCAGGTTTCTGGTTATTGGCCCAAATGGTGTTAGAAACATATTTTTTCTCTTGTTTTTGTTGCATGCCGACAGACATAAACCGTATTGCTGGTATTTCTCTACTGCGTTGGTTCGGTTGAAATCTAGCTAACTGCACATTTAACCCATCAATACAAAACAAAAGAGCTATTCTTACCAGATGGAACTCACGCAAATGGTATTACTAGGAAAAAAACACGTGTAAAAATGGCGGCCGAGAGAAGGTCAAAGAATTGCTCTTGGGCGATTGGCCAGGACTGTCAAATAATGACTGATTAGCATAAGGTTACCGGGCAACCATTAACAATATACTAGAGGATTTTTCTTTTAAGTCATTTGCAGGCTGTAAGGTAGATGCTTTCATAAGGTGGTTTCAAGTGTTATGTAGAGTTCTTGAGGAATAAAGCTGGTTTCCTCACAAAACCGGTCAGTATTTGACTTTCTTTTTATCGTTAATTCTATTTATCTTCGATTTATTTAGCAATTAAACATCCTATTAGTCACGGTTTACTATATCACTGATTT
This sequence comes from Julus scanicus, assembly GCA_034698625.1. Classification (NCBI taxonomy): domain Eukaryota; kingdom Metazoa; phylum Arthropoda; class Diplopoda; order Julida; family Julidae; genus Julus; species Julus scanicus. The sequence goes on along the minus strand of JAQGBW010000139.1, from coordinate 33,112 downwards.
TGATCTTAGCTTAAATGTTAAGGACAGTCGTAAAACCTGTTTTCAATGCTTATTAACTTTAAACTACATATGCTTATCCTGTATATATGTAGTATATACGATTTTTTTATACCTAATATATATTATCTTTCAATGCGGGCGAGTTTTATTTGGGAAAATTTGAGTAATGCAGTGAAAGAACATTGTTATGACTTTTGGAATCTGAACTATATATATATTGCAATTTATACCAAATGATAGGGTGTTGAGAGGAGTAAACAAAAGTAAACAATGCTTATTAATGACTTCTACTTCACGTTCATTTTCGCCTACCATGTGTTTTGCCAGAAAATATATACTTGCCAGTTTTATACTTGAAATTTGTCCACCTTAAGAATGCGTGTCTGCATTTAATTACCGGATGAATATTGTATATTTAGATCTTAACTAAGGTTGGTCTTATTTTGGTTTACCAAATTAAGATATACGAAAAGTTGTTTGTCATTTAAGGTTTCATACCTCGGTTGGTGTAGGTCTTGAAAACGGGGGTATTGGCCTATTCCAACCAGAAATAACAGTGTAGGTATGATATATACGAAGTTCACTGCCCATGAAAAACATGAAGGTAGGAATTGTAAAGAAATTGTCTAAGACTCAAGCAGTAATTATCCATTTTTCCCATCGTGTATCGTGTGCATTGTCCCAGAAATTGAGAGGAATCTGAGTGGATAGTTTTCAAAACGTGGTAAAAAAAGTGAAAATCAGATTCAAACTACGCCCTCTAGTCGTATATGTCCAGACTTAAATTGCTCATTGTTACAACTATCTAACCGCGGTTGGTGGTAAGAGTTAAGACTATTGTGCTGGTGCGTTTCAATGTTATCTTTTGTATTTCTCGAGAGTCGAGAGTTGCTCTCTGCAAATAAAATCCATGAACGTATAAGAGTGAAGGAGTAAAACGCCAAAACCTCGCGATTTTCTCCTGTGTTGTTACGTAATTTAGTAAACCATTGAATTATTTTTTAATTTATTTATCATATCAAATTCCTCTCATCGGCTGAATATTTGCTGTCTTTAAAATTATCAAATTCAACTTCGAGGATGTGTTATATAATATTTAAAAAAGTATTCGATATTTTTTATTATAAATAGAGACCAGAAAATATAACCTAACAATATAGGTTAGCATTCAGTTCAAAATAACTTTTAATTTCGTTATTAGTGTATTTCGGTAAACATACTTTATTATCTTAATATTAATATTTTTTTTTTAATTTTCTTTATGAAAAAAATCTGCTATTTATTCTTATAATGAAACCTATGTAACAGCTCTATTAAAGTGATATTACAACCTACATGCATCTTTGAAAGCTTACAGGAGCCTAGACTTAATTAAAAAATTCTTATTTTTTTCATCTACCCATATTTTTATTACTGCAAAATTCAAATTTGTATATTGCCTGCTTCCAAAATGCGAATATGTTTTTTATTGTTTTAATAAAACTTATTGGTAGTTCATTTCGTGTTTTGAAAGTAGAAACTGAATGTTTAGCTTAAGTAAATAGATTTGTACTCCTTGTCAAATCCTTGTTCGTTAAAAAAATCCCTGACCTGTAATTCTGTGAACAACGCTAATTTAGGGTTGTATATTCAGTTTCAGAGTTGAGATTTATTCTTTCTCCTCGAATGTTGCGTTAAATTTCAACTTTCATCTATTATTTGCCATTCAAATTTTAACGAATGACCTTATGGAACCCATATATATAGGGTAACACCCGTGACACACATTCACCTAGCTAAGCCTATGTGTAAATCCCACATGAATTTTCGCCTTGCATGGTGACCCCTCTGGTGAAAGTATAAGCTTATGTATATATAGTTAGCTTACCCCCTAGCGAGGATAAATTTGGGAGCCATCCAGATTTTTTTATGAGTTTTTAGGGAGAGGGGGTAAATGGAAAAAGAGTAGAATTGATGCCTGAATACACCTTCCTCAGTTTAAACATAACTAGAAAATGCAATGGGGGAAACCACATTCAGCTGAAACACGATGGCTATATAGTTAGTATAATTTTCCAGCTGTGCCGGAATTTTATAAGATGTAAATAAACTGCCTCGGTTTGTTTTTGGCATTTTGTAGGGCAAACCCATAAACGGGATCTAAACCCAACAAATAGTGATTTAGTGAAAAATTATTATTTATTTTCAAAATGTGCAGCTACACACTATCTCCTTTGATGGCCCCTTTTAAGGCAATTTCGATAAATAAAGTTACTCGGGTGAGGATAGTGTTGTTCTAAATTTCAGAAAGTTTGAATGAAAAATGAAAGTGATGTAAGATTTCATAATTGGCAAAATGGAACGAAATATATATATGTTTCTTATAACTTTTTAAATTAGTTTCATGTTGCTATAGTTGAGTTGTATCTGCACTTTGGCAAAGCACTTTAGTGTTCCATCTGATTATACAGAAGTCTTATTTGTCAAGTAAAGTAAGAAAGTGTAATGTGCTCTTGTTTGATTTCGTCATATGTGTCTGGGTCTGAACCTAGTTTTTCAACCCAAAACCACCATCCCCTCGGAGATTTTCCACTCTATAGCCCATATGTTACACTGCTCTGCTTTGGATTTTTCCAGTTTCTCAACTCTCAGGATTGAAAATATCTAAATGTATACATAAAGCTAGGAAAATCACTCCAAAGCGTATCTGGAACACCGGTTAACAAGGGTGGATATTGTGTTACCAAGTTACACATTTTTTTGAAAACGTGGTTTAGGTTTTAACTCAACGGAATCTGTGTAAAACACGACTTTGCCAAGGTTAGGTTTTGATACCTAATCTCGCACATTTTTGCCCTACATATGATCGCATTTAGACCAATTTTGAATTCCTCCCACATATCGTTTGCACAGTAGGGCTCCTTATGAATCCTAAAGCGCTTTTATTTGTCTTAGATATCCCCATATGGTAAACTGGGCACTTTTCTACGAGCATAGACTTGTAGGCATTCATGTAAAATAATAAACATTTTGAAATGTTTATCGAAATCCTTTTTCAATTTGCCCATTATCTTTAGTTATACAAATTCATTCCGACTTTAAGTCAGTCTAAACCAAAAAATACCATCACACTGAACACGTGATTAAACATTAAAGGTTAGAAGGATGAACTTATTCCCAACTAAATGTGTTTCAATCAACAACAAATAGTATAGACTGTTGGTTTTTTGTTAAGAAAAATGTAAATATTCATATGTACAGTATAAGACTAAGTAGTCACGAAAGAACTAAAATGGGTAGAAGTATATATATAACACCTTTTCTATAAACTGAAAATATGGTTTAGCTTTCCAATATGGCCGCTGCATGCCTTTCATTGTGGTGCTTATAAAAAATGTCCAGGTGGGCTCCTTAAACTTCAGTAAATGGTATTTTTGATTAGTATATCAGGCTATTTAGTCGCATCATGCTGCTTTAATTACATCCAGCCATTAGTTTTTATGATCCAAAACCTTTGCAAACTTTTGTTAAACTTACGTTTGACATTTTGTAAGAACGTAGGTGTAGGATATGTTAGTACTGCCATCTTTGATAAGCGTTTAATTAATACCAAGGTGAGCCGATTGAATTAAAAAAAAAAAAATTCGCGTAGGCCACCATGCGCCGAGTGTGGGCGGTCATGTGTTAACAATGCCAGTATGTTTTGCGTAGTTTATTTATTATAAAAGAATTGACTCATTTATTATTTAAAACAAAAAGTACACCTGCAATGCCTCGCTAACTAGTACTTATGTTGGAATCAAGCTTAAAGAAAACTTGGATGATTTATTTGAGGCAGTTGAAAACTCATCAGGTGTCTGCGGTGACAGTGGCGCCATTGCAAGCTGTGTGTCCTCAAAACCTCATTGGTGCTTAATACTTCTCTGATGTAGCTTTCTTGTAGTACACTGGCTACTAGGTTATATATTTATGTAGTGCATGCACAATTGGCAAGCTGGTGGTTAACACTATTTCAAACATGTTAACCTTTAAGAACGAATTTTCCATGATGTCATAAGCACACACACTTTATACCTAGCCATCGAAGACAAATATTCGTTCATTGTCCATGGAATTCAATTCAAACATACATAGTTTGCAATTGATTTCTAAAGTTTACTTTTGTCAGACTTTGCTTTTTATGGTATTTGAAACCATTTAGTTGTTCTATCTTCTGAGCTACATTATGGTCGAATATGTGCCCAAGGCTTTCTTAAACCAAGATGGTATTCAAGGAGACGCTTTCTATTAGTCTAAAGACGGAAGCTATTTCATCCAAAGAATTTCGCGTTAATGTAATAGCCATTAGAAGAGTATAAGATATCCTATAGTATTGAAACTGCACTGGGTGTAGTAAACAAAGTATGGCAACCATTGCCAACCAACAGTTCTAACATTTCGTCTCTAGGCAGTCGATATTTTGGACTAATGACGTCGCCATATAAATGTTTACCACGCTGGTTGATTGTGTGGTTTTGGATTTTAGCAATTTGGCCCACAGCTATTCGGCAACTTTTTATGTGCACACGACGACCAAAAACGTAATGATGGGTTCTTGAGTTAGGTTTCAAATTTTGAAGCCACCAGTGTTTCTGCCATGCTGGTGAAAATTATAGGTGCTCATAAACGACAGCCATGAAATCTAAAATATCCCAAAACTGATCTTGAAAATAAAATGAAACTATGTTTGTGAGTGCTATATACACATCAACGTCAAAAGGCATTGAAAGAGAAAGCCCTAATGTGATAATAATGATTTGGTTGGGTTGGCCAGAATAATAATAGACGTTCGTCATGCATTATAACATTTTGCATTTCCAATCCTGAGGTATTGTTTGAATTGTGCACCAACGTCGTGATTTGCATTTATGCTTTTGAAGATGGAAAAAATGGCGATGTAAGGGGGTATTTATAGTTGACGGAATACACCATCCAATAAAAGCATAAAATCGTGAAATTTATGCCAGGGTCATTGTAGGGATGCCCTTGTTTTATTACAAAGCTATTCTTATTTCCAGTTAATATTAATATAACTGATATAATGTACATTGTGCTGTGGACCATCGTTCGTGATGGCTGGTAATGGTATTGTTAATTTAGTCAAGTATGGGTGCAGTTTATGGGTCAAGGTCTCGGTCTGCTATGTCATTAAAAGTAGACAACTATTGTTTTATTGAACGTTTATGAGAGGAAGCAATTCGTGATTTGTATACTGGGGCGCAAATACATTGTAATTATGAGCAGAAAAGTTTGTCAACATGTCTCTTGAGGGAACTTTGGATTGCAAAAATATTGGCTTCATACATATATGAGATACGAGTTAGCTGTTAAAGTTCATGAATTTTTTAGTAATTCTGAATGTTTAAGCATTTCGTAAAAGAAAGTTATTATTTCATATAATGAACTTGTCATTGTCATTTAAGTTTGAGAATGCGTTCAAAAGTTAACTCGAATTGGTTTACTTTATTTGTGGGTTATACGGAAGAATACCAAGGATAAAATCAGCGATAAAAAATGAGGGCAATTAATATGTTTATGAATGGTGGAACAAAAGGTGCTTATTGTTTATAAATCGTGCTGTTATTGTTCGCTGTATTAGACACGCATATTTTTAACAAAAAATATATTCTTACCTCGTTTCAAAACAACTTGTAAAATATATCCTAAACGAAAAACTTCAGTCATGTTGTGCACACACATAAAAAAATGATGAAAACACCTGTTAAACCCAATTTTTAAACAAACGCAATACAAATTGTGAAGGATTTGTGTTGATAAAAAACAATTAAATTTCATTTTTTTTTTTTTTTTTTTTTTTTTTGCAACGATATTAATACTTGATATGTACACCACCTGCAAGTTTAACCATATAAGTTCAACACCATACAGACCCAGATTTCTCCTAATTATCCTAGTAACGACAAAAAACGCTTTTTTTCACGCAGATGTTCCTTGACGTGTCATATAATGCCTTTGTGTTGTTGAAATCTTAATCAGTGCTTTAAACAAACAGACATGCATCTGATCCTGATTTGAATTAATTACATACATGTACAGTATATATCATCCATAAACTTCTCATCAACAACCAACTGAACATGTTCTGTTTAAAAATGTCGTTGATTTTAGGTGGACTTCATCATAAATCTGTCATTGTTACATTTGCGCTTAAAGTCTTGTGCAAACACTTGTTCATGCAGAATTGAGCATATGTTTGTTCCGACCTTGTACTTGTTCGATTATAGACAGTGTCATTTCCATTAATAATGTACTTTGCTTCTGTGATTTGCGTATCTAATGCTTTTTTTAACAATGTTTTTTGTATACCCACTCTACCCACCCTCATTGACGTTAAAACACGAACAATGAAACATTTGAGTGTTTTGGATTACATCTATTGGATCACAGTGACCACATTCTAACTAAAAACTACTGACTTAAATTTAATTTATTGCTATGTAATCCTTGTTAATTCAACAATACTTTAGAACAGGCATTGAGGAATGTTGCTACTTGGTTTTCCAATATATATATATTACTTTTTGATAAAATGTTGTTACACACATTACATCCCTTTCACTATCTTTCTTCGCCTAGATGTAGTCGAACATTCAGCACTTGTAGAAGGTGGACTTTGTCTTAAACTCCATTTTGTGCTATATTGTTGTTGATGGTGCTGAATTTTCGATTCTAAACTGCTTCTGTTTTTAATTCTCGCCCATTTTGCATGTTGCTTGCCTGTAAATCTTGATATACGAGCGAGTATGAAAATGTGTTTGTCGTTGCCTCTGTTTTCCCTTCCTTTTATATAGTAACGAAAGGCTGTATGAGGATGGTCGAATCGAAGCTACTTTTGCTCCTTTTACCGACTCTATATCCGGTCGCCATGATTTTTCTCGCAGAAGAGGCGCGGTCCAGTTGAGCAATTCCTTGTGGTAGCTACCCTACATTATTTTCTCCCTTCATGTCTCTATCTCTATCTGCACAAAACCTTTCTTACAATTTTTCACTCTAAATGTTGTGGTAGGACTCTTGCCTATAGATATAGTGTTTGTTGTAGCAGTTGTAAATAGTGCAATTCGATGGATCATTTAAGCTTCACGTCTTATGTGCGATTCACACTCAATTTAACCTGAAACTCGTGGCGACAAATTGGTAAAATGTCACCAGGAGCGATGAAATTGACATTTTCTTCCCCCCTAACACCCTACTTAAGTAGTCTTCCTTACCCAATAGCTTGTGAAGATCATTCAATAACGACGGATTGTCAGGATTTTACAATTTTATTTTTGATTTCAACCACATAGTGCGTCATTATTTTTGATATCAGTCGTTCTGTAGAACTACATTGCCAATTTTACGAAAATTCAAAATAGCCCTTAAACAAAAGATTTGTTGTACCATATAATAATTATCAAAGTTTTATTCATGTTTAAATTTGGTTAAAAATCACTTGTCATGGAAACGACTAGTTTTGAGTATTTGCGACAGTACTTATGACCCATTAGCCTAATATCCAGAAAAGTTGGATCAGACCCTTTTCCCTACTTTGTCTATTTTAGATATTCAGCGAGGAATGCGACTTTATGTAGATTTTAAGCACTTCTGACACCATGTCACTCACCATTAAAATTTTCCACTGCACTATATGCTATGCACTAAGAAATCGGGACACTGATAGCTCTTACTAAGTTGCCCTCCTTCCAAACATCGTTTCGGTTTAGCAATTTTGAGTCATTTTCTGGTGCAATTTCCCCGTTTTTGGATAATTCGGAGAATCCACCATTATAATTTATCTCTAGCAACTGAAGCATACATGACAGTAAGGTTTATATAAATATTATTAAAAATGTTATTTGTTGTGAGATGCAATACGTCTCGGGTTAATTGAGTCAGCTCCATATATAAAGAACACAGTCATCTTTCTTGGAACAATACAAATAGTTAGGGCGTTTAAAGTCTTGCAAAAAACATGTTTATTCAGCATTGTGTCTGTTAACGATGCACGGGTTTTTCCAACAATATTTCGTACAGAAAGCACATGGAAACAATCTAAAAACGGAGACTCAATTTTAGAAATAATAATTATGGAAACAATCTGTTTGTTTTAAGAGACGTTTTTCAATATTAACTCGTGTGAAGTTGAGCTGTTTTTTGAATTTCTATTCTGGTAGCCGAAATCTTTTCATACACCCAAAACCCTTAACAATCACTAGAAACCAAGAGGTCCACCCGTTTCAGTGTTAAAAGACGTGTTTATTCTGCTCCCACACTCACTATTGCACGCAACATTGGCACTTAAACGTAGTATTTGCTTCTCGAAATAACGAGTGGGAAGTAACAACCATCATTTGTTTGTCGCTATACATTTTTATTATATATAAAAAAAATTGTTTTAACATTTGGTCGAATGCGGTGAAAGGCTCCAGAAGTCGCATCGTCCTTCAACATCAGTTGCAACCGTCGTAAAATTGTATGGTGTTAGGTATTCACACATACACTTACACTTTTATATCTACCTATATGTCTGAATTTGAACGGGTTTTTGTTTAAATGTGACGCGCGTACAAAAATCACACTCATGTATATGTCCAATCATACTGACAATGATTTCCAAGAGTATTTCCAGTATGTATAATGTACACTTTAATAGCACTGTATGCGGCGGTATGTTTCATAGTGGCATTTTGTTTTCAGTCGTAGTTGCCAGTGCATCCGTAATTTGTGAATTGCACGAAAAAGCGATGAAAAACATGCTTAATTTTCGTGTTTTTGCTTCTCTTTTTGCAGTCCGTTGACGATAGACGATGATCAGGCACTGAGCAAGCCCAAGAAGAGGACAGGAAGCCTGTTTTTCAGGAGAAAAAGGGTAAATTCAACTATTTCTTTTTCGGAGTAAATCGAAGAGATGTATTTGGTTCGCGTGACGTTTGCTGTATTTGGATTCTGCGAATGAGAATGCAGCGCCACCTTGTACAACAACGATTATGGATTGTACTGCAGGGGGTTAGCAACCTTGGCAGCACTGCTGATATGCGTGATTGCCTGCACTCAGGCATCATCCGTTAAGCGTTGTATTTAAAGATGATGATGTTTATATTTGCCCCCCACCCCTTTTTTTTCACTCGAAAAATCGTTATTTTGGCAGTATTGCGAAAACGGAAGTGGTTAGAAATAAAATTAACAACGAGGAATGAAAAACAATCGGAAGGCGCCACATGCTGGCTAAAAATATGAATCCAACGTCTAAATTTCTTCTAATCATTTATAAGACTGACGCAAATATAGATGCGACAACACAGTCGTACGTCATGGGACGAATTTGTTAGGGAATAGTTTTTGTTTTGGCAACGTTTAGGCACTTGCTCATTCGTCATCCCTTGTTTTTTAACTTACAAGTTTTGCTTTTTATACCAAATTTTAACTAGGTGGGCCGATGTGATTTTTTTTCCCAACCATGAATGATGAAGACATACTTCTTCGTCGCGTTGTGTACACGACATTTGAAAAATCGATTTAACTGAATTGTTAAAGCCTTTTTTTGATCATACAGTAATTATCTGTAATGATAGGCTTGGTTTTCCGTTCTCACTTTATAATAACAGGTTAACTTAAAACGAAATTGTACTCATGGTAGTCGTAATGCGGTAATGGAACCATTGGGACCTAGATGACAACTTAAATTTTTTTAAATGGTAGAAATATTGAGTGTAATGTCGTTATGTAGAGGGAAATTTAAATGTTCTGTTAGTACATGATTAGAATTTGTTGTATGGAAGTTGTATATCATTTGTATTACATTTAAATATTTTTGAAAATGTTGAATTTCATTTAACCTCAGACATGTAATACATCAAATTTCCCATTATTTCAAACTTATAAGGTGCAATTCGTACGAAAAGTTTCTTTTGATAAGTGAATTTGCTCTTTTCCCAAACCCTGCGTCATTTTTGCGGCTGTCATTTGAAAGACACGTTGCATAATTTGATTAGTTTATCAACGGCTATTTGGGATGATGTTCGTTTGAGACATTTAGTGGCTGCTCTTAACATCCAATAAAGCGTGACATATTTAATGCTATATGCCACTGGGGATATTTTCAGATTAGAGATGATTGCGGCGCATGAACAGCAGTGATAAGTGGGCTCACGGAAACACGATGTAGTTATAATTCCCTGGATAAAAGTGGCTTTTGCATAATTAATGTAATCGATGACCATCATTAAGGGATATCGAGTGACGCGCTTTGATACGTCACTCCCGACTTTTAGATGCTCCGGATTAATTATTTATTTGTTTTAGCTCAAAATAGTTTTTTTTTTTTTCTTCTTCTTCTTGCCATTGTTTGGAGATCTAGGGCGCTTGAAACAGCCCCGTGTCCCATTGAGCTCTCGGTGCCTGCATTAATCACGATAAATCTTCATTTTCTTCATGAGTTTCTGATGTTGTGCTTTGTATTTCAGAAGGATAAGGACAAGGACACTAAGAAGAGTACGAGCAGCCATCGCTTTGTACCCGTGTGCTATAGCAATTCCACCGTGTGCCATGTTTGCAGCAAATCAATGGCAAATAAACCTGCCCTTCGATGCGAAAGTAAGTCGATCGATTTGCAAACTCATTTACTTTTGGGGCTCTTTATTTATGCAGTCAGTGAAGCCTGCATTTTTCGGTTACCACAAATCTAGTCTTCGTCTAGTGGCCCAACAACAGTGGATACAAATTTCGACGATTGGATCACTGTACAGGGTGCCTGTAAACTGAGTGGAAACACTATTTGCAATTGGGCTGAATCGCTATTTTCTAAAGTGAATTCAGCCACTAGAAAGGAAAAACTTCAAATTTCTCTTCAAACAAAGTTGTTTTTTGTCAGTACTTTTCATTCTTAACTTAACTGTGGGGTTTTGGTCCCAACCATTCTTTGTTTACAATGTGCGTTCAACCATGTTAAGAGCATTGACAAGTTTGTCGAGTTGTTTGCTTTTTGAACTTGTCGTGTTGGAGATGGTTCGCTTGTATGAGGTTTACTTAAAACCTCAGGGATTATTTCGATCTATAATCCAGTTTGTATTCTCCTTCTCTATGTACTGTTTAAGGTTCACATAGGCTCTTTTCTTTGAGATGTGAAAGCCAGAGTTAAATGCAACTTCTTAGATGGTGAATAAGCTTATCCTAATTTATGCCTTCATGATTGGATTTAATAATCAACACTATATGTTAATAAGAGTGCTCACGAGTGCAATTAAGCTAATTTTTATTAATTAGCTATTAACGAAGATAGTGCTGATTATTAATTCCAGTCTACTCGCATGATGCAGTTCAGCGAAATCCAGATCATGGTCTTCCCATTAATACTCCGTTATTTGTATGTTGGTAAATCCTATCAACAACAAATAAACGTTTGCGTTTTTCGTGCGAGAATATAACTAGCTGTTTAATAAGTTGCTATTAAGCGCCGCCTCTTCTTCATATCAAACGTAACTTTGGCAGGAGTCTGCGCATTTTATGTACACGAGCGGTTGTCATGGTAGCGCAAGTGTTTCTTATTGACCCAGGTGCGAAATTACGGGACTTTCCATATATGTTTGTTGAATAAATAATACCTGTGTTGTTCAGGCAGAGAATTATATTCACCTTGAAAATTCACTTTTCAATCTATCCGTGTTGCAACTGCTGCGGCTTGCCATGCAATCTTCAGAAACTGAATGTTACCAGCCATTGCTATTAACAGGATTAGCTGTTTTCTGAACATTTTTCGATTGGGCAGCAGCGGCAGGAGTGGGAATGGTGCTGGCTAAACGAAAATCGTCCAAACTAAGTTCGTCTATGTTTTACGGTAAGACAACTTTTGTTATGTGGCAGACTGGTTGCCATGTTGGACACGTAACATGGCGGGCTGTTGACATTTTTCAAGTTCTATGTAAACACACATTGCACAAATAATGGTCAATAACATCTTAAACTGTGAATTCGAGTCCTTTTTTTAAAAATTATTAGCCAATTTTTACTTAGGGCTTCCTACTTTGAATAGGGTCGCTACAGGCCGCTGTATCTAAGGGACCTTGGTACATTGATGTTATCATGTTTGTATTGACAGAATACGCCGAACTACATGCCCTTCATTAATATTAAAACTTGCAAAATTAATCTCAAAACTTCTACCATCAGAGGAGGAGATGCCAACATGTCAAAAGATTAATTCATGAATTTGGTTTGATCTGCGTGATAAATTAGTTTTCCACTAAAGTTTAAATTATTCAGAGCTCTGCATAAAATCTTGGTATTTTGTTGGTGATCACAGCTCAGTATTTCAGTATCTTACATATTCTTTTTAATACGATTGTTTTGTATATCCATGAAATTGTTTGATTAGGAAGATTGTTTTGGGAAAATAAATTAGAGAATATGTAAGTTTATTGTGACTTGCAGGATAGCGTCAGTGTTTATTTTTACGCCCTGTTGCCAGAAAGGACAGATTGATGATGCTAATTTTTTGAAAATTGTATACCCCGTTTTAAGCTTGTTCCAGAAAGTCTTAATTTGGCTCATTTTTTCTTTTCGTAGACCTGTATTTTTTAATAATACATGGCAGAGTGCTATGCATAATCCATTCATCCCTAAACCTGATCCTCGCTGACTTACTTGTTATATGACAAATGCAAAGCCTCGTCATCTCGACATTTTGTCATCATGTCACGAGGTTGGCAGGCTGACATGGCACTTGGCATGTCGGCTGTTAAAACCCCATTTTTCATTGGTGTTGGCTTACTCTTTGGCATGAGAAAGGCGTGATATCTTACGTTGAACGTGTTATTTTCGTGTACCATTATGGCTTACATTTACACGTAATCTGTGCTTAGGGTTTCCATAAAACCAATAATTGGTTTTCCTAGCCTGATTTCATGGAAATACAAATAAGACTATGTACATCCGAACTGAATGTATTGTGTCATTGGTAAAAATTATAATAAAGTTTTAACGATAAGGTTATTCTGAATTTATGGATGTACTGGATTTCAAGTACAGCCTATAAGTTTTAAATGCAAGAATATTCAGTCATTCATCTAATCGTACACCAGAAAGTCAATTCTAATGTGTAATTTTGCCATACATGGAACATTATGCGATAATATGATTATGAGAGACTAAACATGACAATAATGATAAATGTTTGAAATTTTATAAATGCATGCTAACTTATATCCTGCAACAAGTTCGGACGTGTTCATTTGCATTTGCAATATGTGCTGCATTAATATCAGCGCTAAAATTCTGTATTAGTCAAGCATCACATGCTGAACAGGTGGCAGTCGACTTATACGAATGTACTTGGCATAATAAAAATCGTTATGTAGACCAAGGTTATCCGGGAAAATAGACGATGCATAAACAAATTTCCCCTCTAACTTTAAGCAGCCTTTATAAGAACAATGATTGCATTGAATCACATCCTTTTGGGACCTCTGCTGTCATTGAGTCGAAAACACTCCGTATTGCTTGTGCCGTATTGCAAATTTCTGGGTTTCATTTGTATCATACAGGTGTGACGACTGTTAACTACGTGGCGCCAACCTTGATCGTGAGGAAGTGCCGTTTAGTTTTTAATGTTGAGGATTGCCATTTAACTGTCGGACTTCCCATGCATGTACGTAATGTAGGAACCAAAAAGCCCAAAGTCACTGTTACAGCCTACACAATTATATATATATATTCATCCAAAGTTAGCCTGATGTTTAAAATGTGCACATTACTGTGCACTGAGATCTAAGAAAAAGTGTTTTTTATCAGATATGGTACAACAACTTTGGGATTTATTACTAATAATAACACTACTAGAAAACGACGCAAAGAACTCTTGGAAATGTTTGTTTAATGAAATATTATGACTTCAATCACACGTTCCTAGTCATAAGAACAAATTCAGTTGCTAGATTGTTTGCAAAAGCGATAAGACAAGATACAGGCCAGAAAATGATAAAATGTTTCAGTTACAAAATGGCGGTTGTAAAGTTTCCATCCTGTCGACTACAATAACAGACACTGATTAACACCAAGGCAGTAAGTGAAAGTTCATACTGTATACGTCCTTTATTGTTGTCACTTGACAGTCCTTAAAATTGGTCATGATGGTTGCCACACGAGGTGAGGTGACTTTGGCCCTCTTCTTTAACAAGTAGGAATTGTAAATTGTTACAGCATCCCACAATTAAGATGGAGCTACCATTATTTTCTCATTTAGGAAAATTGTGTGGTCTCTAATTTTGAGAATATGAAATGAGTTGTAATCAGAAGGAAAGTATTTAAAATTTATTCAACTCACTGCTGGTGCTCTTTCCAGAATGTTACTTACAGCTGCTTAAGTTATTCACCCTGGGGAAACTTTCATTTTTGAAAATGTTTTGTTCACGTGTTCACTTATTAAACCATCAGTTTCTTAGACGTGTTGCTCTGATAAGAGGTACAAGAAATCTGTGAAATTTCTGTTGAAGCGCAAATGCTTAGAACACGTTTTACTACCTTGTAGATAATAGATTGCTGTACAAATTCACGTTAGGGCTTAGGAAATGTTTGAGGATTTGACAAAAGTGATTGCAGTGGGAACCGGAACTATGTCACGTAAATAAACGAACATGCCAAAAAAAAAAAAACAAAAAAAAAAAAAAAAAAACCCTGTGAGATAGATGGTTGGCGGCAAGGTCGCTCGAGTGCATAACCCTGGCAAGTTGTGTAAATTCTGTTGGCGGAGATGTGCCCACGTGATGTTGTCTTTTCAGAATATACGTACTTGTGGCTGGGAAATTACTTTGAACCTAACGTTAATTATAGCGCTTGAGCTACGAATATAGTCCTGGATGTTAATGAGGTAATTGCGGTCTGGTGGAGACGAGCAAGGTCTGCTTTTTCCGTTGTGAAACCAGCGGAATATTTGCGGAGGTGTTCATGTTGTTGTCTGGGTGAATAACGGTCGATGGTGCCAAGAAAGCAACTCTGACAAATTCCTCCTCGGGTAATTGACACCTAACTAAGGTGGAATGCCAAACTATACAACCAACACCAGTTTACGGAACTGATTGTACTTGTTGGTACTGGTTGCAACGTTTTCCTGACCCCTAATTGATGGACGATTCGAGGAATCGATACTGGGATATTGGGTGGAGGAACTTTTTTAAATGGTGGATTAAAAACCTGTTTTTGCATATTTTGAATTTATACTGATATTATAAACCTTTTAGCTGGTTACCTGGATTGGTAATTCTTACAAATAATCTTGTTTTAGCAAATGAATATGCAGTTATCAGGGTGGGTTCACTAAGCTCCCAGCACGATAGATCATTTTAAATTTGAGCTGCGTTTACTTGAATTTTGAACAAATGGTAACATTTAAATTTGATTTGCAACAATAGTTGTAATATGAGCATTGGATTCCCTATTCAAATTTGTCGTCATATTTGTTTCTTATCTACAATTTTGACCAGCTAAAATATCCTTGGGTTTTAAAGTGTTTGTGTATGAAGAATAACAACAGAAACTTTGTGTTCGATTAATTTTGTTGAAACATTTTTCTTATGGTTGTAATATCCTTAAGGTTTTGTAAAAATATAAAAAAGCTTACGTATTAAGCAGTCATTATATCTTTTCCGCATCTATTCGTGACAGCTTAAGCCTCTGTCAGGAAAGTCTACGAGTTGGCCATCTTGTTGATGGCGTTTGTGGTGGCATTTCCGCTCTTTATTTCAGTTCATCAACCCTGGTTCCCCTTTTCCATCATCTGCATAACTGTTGATTTGCACGATCTGCTCTCCTTATTGATATATCAACATGACTGGACTAGCAATACCGGTATATCATCCTACCCTCGAGTTCGGCATAACCCTTTTCTTGTCGCCCAGCAAATACTTTGATGCCCTCACTTTGATTTCCAAGCACCTTGGCGATGTTGGCGTGGGCGTAGCGTCAATGCCCCTTTAATTACCATAGAAACGTAACAACATCTAGATAAATATGGAAATTTACCGAAATTCGTACCATGGTCAAGGCAACAACTATTCCTCGGTCCCCGCTATGTCATTGCACTTGTTTGACATCCGTGTCTGGATTTCTTGCGACGACGTCTTCTGGTTGAAGGCTTTGGTTGGATGTGAATGTGGAGAAGGTTTCTGACTTTCGCATTGAACAGTCAAATAAAGGAGTGTGCCTCTTCCTTTCATTCACTCGCTTTTTCTTAAACTTAACAATGCCATAAAAGTTAACGATCTTCTGGAATTTCTTTCATTAAAAAAGTGGGGAATAAACTATTTGCAAGTTGAATATTCTGTTGCAGAAGTTGGATGGCGAAAGTGGTTTAAAGGAACAAGGTTCATTAAATCATTCTCTTTGACCAATGTGTTTACGGTACCGGGTTTTAGTGCTAATAACACATTAAATGTATTTGTTGGGCGAGTTGCAAAACATAATTAAAGTCCTGGCTAAACAAATGAGGCAAAATGCTAATACAGCATCTTGCCTCATTTGTTTTTGAGCTTGATCGAATGATTAATAGGATTATATTATTTTTATTTTTCAATGAAATGATGTTTTAATGTGCAATTGATTTAACCGCAGCTGAATTGCATAAATTGGCAGAAATAATGAACTTAATTTCCTGTCTTTTTTTTTTTTGCAGATTGTTTGGTCAACGTCCATGAACACTCATGCAAGGATCAGATTTCAGATTGTTCCAGGTTCAGAGGACCTATGGTAAGTTTGATGGATTTCACTATTTATAGAATGAAATAAAACAAAAACTTTTTTGGAAAAATCACTCGTTCGTGGTAAAAGTTTTGTATAATCTCCCATAGTTTATGCTTAGCTTTAACTCTGTATTTACGAATATCCCCAGTGAGTAATGTTCATTTAATAACTCGCATGTTTACTTTACCACTGCTATATAGTCTAATTTTAGGTAAAGAAAAACAATACATTTTCTATTGGGTCTTGTTGCCTTGACATTCATCGATGTTGTTGCTTTCGCTCAGTGCTTACCGCTCAACGGATAATATTTTCTGCGTAAACTTGTCATAAATGGAAGCATTTTGGCTAACCACCCAAAGTCAGTCATTGCAGTCACAAATTACTGAGAAGTGAAACTGTTTTTCATTCGTTGCCTGTTTATTAGTCAAGGATTCAATTACTTCTCAACTGACTTTCAGTAGGCGGTTTGCAAGTGGAAATTACATTTCAGTCGAAGTTTTTTCTCCATCATCCTGCGTTTATCTTGTCAATTTAGTGAAACAAAATGACCATGGCACGGTGCTCCCCTTTTTTTCAACGGGATCTTTGCCAACCGTTTATTTCTGTTCCGTTAAAATGGCAACGTTTTTTAAGATGCCAATTTCTGAGGAACTGGCATGTATTTATCCCAATGACGAAAATATGCTTGTTTACAAATACTCTCACTCTACTTTTGAGTAATTTGCATTCCCCCTCGACCGATCTCAAATGTACTCTTACCAATCCGTGAAGTTAGATTTAAGAAATGATAAACCCTATACATGCAATTGTCAAGTTTTCTTCTTACGTATATTGAGAACCTTAATTACGGGATCTTTAAGAATGGTTAATTAGGGTTGTCAAATATAGAAAGGGCAGTCTTGAACTTTTCAGGAGAATTTAATGTGACAACTGATGATAATGCATACCAATTAATCAGTCCAAATAACATGGATAAGTTGTTTTATTTACAAAGCATTGAGTACTTATCATTAACTGTTTGCTGCATGTTAAAAAGTTATTATTTGATTTTGTTGAAACTTTATTGGTTAGAATTATGCCTTCACTAGTCCATTAAAAATTAATGCAAGCTTTTAATCATATAAATCATATTTATAGTTAACTTTTGCAGATATACCATCTTGCTTTTAAACAGAATAAGTTTGTCTAATCCTAGAAATTCGAATCTGAATTTATTGTCAACACAGTTTTCATTTACATAAACTGCACGGTGCATATCTTGTTTCAGCAGATAATAAATAATGACTGGATATAAAATACTTGGATATATAATGTAGGGTATGGTTAATTACAGTATAAAATAATGAATTACTCTTTGCTTTCCAGATGAATATGCGACCGTTCATGCCATCGGCAACTCAGCTGATGGTTCCCAAAGATCGGCTCGTACTCCACAACCTGACTCCTTCGGGCACATCGGCATCTCCATTACCACCTGGAAAGGAAAATAGGAAGCAAAATGGCGGGACGCCACCGAAGCAGACCCCCACCGTTAGTCCCCTGGCCAACATTATGCTTTCACATTGCCATATTATTATTTTTTTCGTAATTAACTCACTTTTCGTATTATGTTGCAGAGTTCCCTAACCCCAAGCATTCCAAGCGTGTCTTCACCTAGGTAAGAAAATAACTTTTACAATTTAATCAGAATTTTTAATTATGCAAAAAAGTGAAGATAGCAGGTGTTCAAATTGTACAGATGTAGTGGGACAGTTGGTCGATAATGGTGTATTTAAGCTTAGTTAGCATAAGGGGCATTTGGGCAGAGTAAGAGATCAAAGGGGTTTAAGTACCCCTTATGGTCATATTTTTGTAAATATGCCCGTACTTTTAACGTGTTTAACATTTGCTCGTGGTCCATAATGAAATGGGTGAAGAGAAGCATATGCTCACGTTTGTTCACCTCTCTCCACTTTATAAAACTTGTTAGAAACAGAGTTGATGAAAATCATTATAAATATTCTTGAATAATTTTCAAGTTTGCAAACTTGTTGTACGGATACTCGAAATAAGCATTATGCGGGTTAAAAAAACCAATTATCCGATACAATCTTTAGTGAGGTTTTTAGATGTTTATCATCGTGCTAGGCTAGCTTTGAGGTAAGTTTTTAGATTACTTGCTGAACCCTGAATGCGTTAGTGTTTTTTATTTGTAATGTATCTTCTTTGTTTCACATTTTGTAAACATGACTTAAACTAGAATCGTATATAGTTCTTAAGTTTTTTGTTTCCTAGTTTGGACATGTTATCTTGCGGTCAACGATGTGGACGGGAAGCGGCATTTGTGCCCCTTAGCCATTGTAAATACAGTAAATAAATAGTACTCTTCCTACAGAACTCCTACCTTAAACTTTTGATTTTTCATGCAACTGAAACCGTACAAATTGCAATCCTCTTAAATTTACCATCTATTTATTATTTATGGAGAATCACATATTCTGCAGTCTGATCATGCGTTGACTAGACTTTGTAAATAATTCCAGCAGTTCACTAAAGATAAAGACATTTAAGATGCATGTTATAAACAAACCGCATTGGTTTATCGTCAAAGTTTTTTTAAGAATTCTGTTAGCTTTATTTTTTACTTAAATCTATTGATTTAAGGATTACTTTGCTCGGGTGCTGCTTTGGCAAAACTTGCCAGATTTTCTAATGCTCTGGGCAATGACATAATCTCTTAATTAGATTTCTCCAATTTTAATTCAACATTTTGATAGATGTCAGTCAGTCTCCAACAATCTTTTGACCAAGGGTTATTGGTCACATGCATATGTTTGTGGTTTTATCCCAAATTGTTAATATAATTTCACTTCTGTTTTCATCTTATTCAAGTGAGCTGCCAGGGAGATGATTTTGCAATCCTTCTTTAGCATACTCACAGCTCCTTGGCAGTTCCAAATAAGTTGTAACCAGCACTGCCAAAATTCATCATTCTTTTGGCTAATAAAACATGGGAGTCTTGAGTGATTATTTACTGTATTTACTCTGCTTTTAGACGTAGACTTTTTTTTTGCAGACCATTGGCTATTTGTTCTTTTTCAATGCTTGTTCACCCTGTTCCTTCCCGTGCCAAACTAACATACTTATCCATTCCCATTGCTTGTCTCAGCACAACACGGAGAGGCTATATACCGAGCGGTTACTCCCAGTGGCGGAGAGTGGCCACCAAGTTAGGGGTCAAGTAAGTGGGCACTTCATCCCGCTGACCACTGTTGTACATTTACTTTCGGTTTTCTAGAGTTTTTTTGTGTTTTATTTGGTTGCTTTTGTCTCGGTGTTGTTACACTTTCTATTTAGAGGCTGAAACGAACCTATAAGACATGATCATATTGTGCCGTGTTGTGCGTGCTGTAGATTTACATTTATTTTTATTTAGTTTCCAAGATGGGATCTCAATATCATTTTGAAATTTCATATTTTGGAATTTCAAAAGTAAGCGCTAGATGTCACGAGATCGTGTACTCCAACTTTTGTGTTGATCCTTTTAGCATAGTTTCAAACCTCTTATTAATTAAAAATTAACTATGATTAATTTCATCTGAGTATCATTGAAATTATTTTTAGATTATTATGTAGGCTGCAATACAAAGATCTTATTTAGAAGGTTCCACACTTTAGTTTTAGATGTTCATGTTGTAAAATGTTTAGGCTACATACAATGGTAAAATCGTTCAATCACGATGTTTATTTTAGCAAAGGAAAATATTAACAAAATTCAACATTGTAGTAATCATGACTGAGGTAAGCAAGGCCAATTGTTCTACCTGGATTGTATTTGCAACTACAGTATTTTTAAATACGTAAAACACTAGAATAACTTTCGACGTTTTCATCTTTTCATGTATTTACTTCATGGCCAACTTAAGGCAATGTGCTCCAAACTTAACTTAAATAAAACCATAATGGGTAAGATAGTTTTTTTTATGAATCACTGAAATAGCAGCTGTATCAGTGTTAAGTAAATACGGAAACTTACAATTTGAACTTAACCAGCTCCAAAAAAGTTAGTTGGTGTGCGAACAAATGTTTCGATTTAAATACGACCTTATACGGTTTTGCATGTTTATTTTTCCAAGCAAAACACAATTACCATGAAAGCTCTTAAGAAGTCATTTTCTGTCGATTCTTTGGGGCAAATTTTTGAAATATTTGACTACACATAACTTCGCAAAGTTTATAATGCCCATTAGTTAAGTGAGATGAGTTCCTATTCTAGCAACCTTGTATCTGATCCTTGAAAAAGCTTCTTGGGACGTAGCTGTTCAAATTATTACTAGGCATTCTCTGATTAAAATGAACATGTTAGTTTGGGAGTTTTTTTTATTTCTAGCATATCCATTCAGTACTTTTAGGAATGTATTTATTTATTTCTACATAAAGTTTCCTTTGTTGGATTTTATAAATAAACCCATTCCCAATGCATCGAACCTAAATTAACTGTAAATTCAGGAGGTTAACGACAATAAACGTCTATTTGCCTAATATTTATTAATACGTTTATAAAAAATTTTAAGGCGTGACTTTTCTGTTATTTGTATTGTGTTAAAGTTAATTTATTCCATATTTCCATGGAAATATCTTATCAGCTGATTGGCTCCTGACAAATTGGTAGTAGCTAGAATTGAGCTGATAATATCGTATATTTCCATCTGGCTTTGGAATTTATTTTTCGAATAGATCAAATTGGATGAACTCGTTTCAATATTTCGACAGATTGTACAATTATATTTTGCAATTGTTTAAATTTATAAGATTTCGAAAGGTCTTTTGCCAAAGATAAGATTAGATAACGAATGAAATAATAATAGGGGACCTGTGTTTTGGGATTGATGGTGTGAGAGGAAGAACCCTGTTTTCTAAAATTTGTAATTTGCTTGGTTGATTTAAGCAGTTTGGATCCTGAGTTGAATCTGTACCAAACCTTCATATGATTTTTCTACACAACATTTCCAATCTTTTTTTCAGTGTTTCAGTACTTTTAATTTTTATCTAAACGGAAGCAGTAACTCTTCCATGGATGTAAACTATTGCCCTATTTTTTTCTAAAATCAAATACCTACATGCGTTGAACATAGGTTATCTTTATGAAATAGATTTCGTGGCTATGTGTGTAGGTCACGCATATTTTGTTTATGGTTGATTGTTATCGAAATTTTCGTGTTGCTAAGAATATTTTGTTCCATTTTAATGATGACTGATATTGTCATTGAGTTTATTTTCGTTATTTTAAACATTTCTGAGATATTGTGTGGTGCTGAACAAGTCAAACTGGTGAACTGCATGATGTGAAACGTTTAACGATGAGGTTTGACTTATATTTTTCTAACATTGACTTTAAATCATATAGCTCAATCGCAAATAATTATTGAAAATGTAATTGTTTTATAATGTTTGAATTCTTAAAATTCTGAAAACTCCTCATATTTATGGGACATTGTCCTTAGAGCGACATGATATTTATTTTCTACATACGTATTAATGATCGGTTGCGCATGTCTTTACCGACTTTACAAGCGGGTTAAGACAGGTTGGTCTTAATAAACAACTCAGCTATTTATTATTTTCACTAAATGAAGTTAAAACTAACATGTAGCTGACAAAGAATATTTTGGGAATTTTATTGTTTTCATAATTTTCTTATGTTATTTTTTATATTTTAGTTGTCATTTATGTAAATTGTTTGATATTGTGCACTTTTTAGTTAATTTATTTTATTTTAGTAATATTTGGTGTGATTTTGTGTAATTGGCATTCACATAAGAAAATTTGAAGAAACAAATGTTTTTTGTCTGGAAAAGTATTACAATAGATATTTAACATTTCCGAGAACTGTTATTCTGGTAATACGGCGAGGTTTAAAAAAATTCGCTTTCAAGTTTTCAATGTGAATTAATTAGCCTGCTGTACCTACTGTATGTTGCAAATTTTAAATACTCCCATTAACCATTTACTCATTTATCTTGTTTGTGATATTTACAGTAAAGTTATCAATGAGGAAAGGGAGGTAGATGCAGGAGAAGATGTTTTTAATAAGTGAGTAAGACGAACAGTCGTTATGGAATTAAGATTGTACTGGAAATTAACTAAAATAATGATTTTTTTTAAAGATTTGGCAGCATTATTGATATCAACTCGGCATCCATGGAGTCTTTGGATGAAGGTATGCCATCATGCCCCATATATGCACTATAAAATATGTATCATTGTTTAGTTTTAAGAATTCTTGTGAATGCTGCTACTACTGTGTGTCAGTTATATTATGTTGTTGATCAGATAACAAAAACACTCGTATTTTGTTGATTTGAATGCAAATGAATTCGATTAATGTGAAATCCAATTTTTAAAAATTCAAGAAATTGAAAATAGTTAAGAAGTCTGTAAAAGTCAGTTTTAGTTGTATTATTTATAAGCTTTATTGCTAAATTTAATAAAATATGTTCCAAACCTTAGTTTAAAAATCGAAGAAATGCAAAAAAGCGTCCAGATTTCCAAAACAACTGCATGTAAAGTTAGGTCAAAAATGGATGTTATTCTGTTTAAAAATGTGTAGTGCTTGCAGTTAAAGTGTGTGTTTCATTAAATAACTTAGTGACTGACGTCTTAGTGCCAAGTACATCTAAGTTTCCTGAATGCATCTGTTGTTATGTGTCGTAGTGCATGTATATGGAAATTCCTTTTCATTTTCACACAGCTGTTTGCATGGCTTCAGGGGCTGCCGAGCTGACATCGATGGACGATGATCCTGATTTAAGGCTAACGGAGGAGGAACCAGAGGCTTGGAGCGCAACTGTAGATAAAAAGGTGTGATTTTACTAAGTAACGCTAATCATTTTTTCTTATACTTTGAGGGAAAATGTGTATAATAAATATTAATAATTAATTTGATTCCAGGTTTTAAAGAAATTAAAGGACAAAGACATAAAAAGACAAGAGACGATTTATGGTAAATTCCGTCTTTTTAATGCTTATAAACTAAAGTATGTAGCTTGTCATTAAATGTTTTTTTCAATTTTTAGAACTTATAATTACTGAAAAACACCATTGTCTAACGCTAAAAGTGATGCAAAAGGTAAGACTCAGCAGGGAAAATTTTCTTGAAGCAAGCTATAAATTCCTAAATAGTCTGTATATAATAATCACTTTAAATGTGCTTTGTTTCCAGCTATTTGCTCAGGGCATGCTCCGGGAGCTCGGCATGAGACCAGACTTAGTTAATAAAATTTTTCCTCGCTTAGAAGACATCATCGAAGTTCACATGGCCTTTTTGAAAAGGTTACGTGAGAGGCAGAAAAAGGAGTCTGTCATAGAAAACATCGCAGATATTTTATTAAGTCAGGTTGGTTGGAAATTAGACTTATGCATCCGCATAAATGCATCTTTTAATAATACTTTTATTAACCGAATTATCATTTTCAATTCAGTTCCGTGGTGAAACGGCTTATCAAATGAAGTCTGCGTACGGAGCATTTTGTAGTCAGCACAAAGAGGCACAATCTTTATATAAAGATATTTATAAACAAGATAGGAAGTTCCAAAATTTTATCAAGGTATTTTATTTGCTAGTGAATTCTTTTTGTTTTCTTTTCTGATCAAATTAATGGTGCATTTAAATATAATTTACAAAAAAAGGGAATTTAAAATTTGATAAAAAATTGAAATTACTTTCTTTTTTGCTTTTTTTTTTAGAAATGCAGCTTATGGCCTTTATGTAAAGCCAGAGGTATTCCCGAGTGCATTTTATTAGTAACACAGAGGATCACGAAGTATCCGTTGCTCATTGAGTCCCTAATAAAGGCTTTCAAAGACAATAAAACCGAACAAGAATCTTTGAAACTCGCCAATACCTACGTCAAGGTGAGATTCTGATAATTTCAAAAATATGGGCATCATAATCATACATTTTCAACGCTAAACACAAACTTTTACTTTTTGTGTTACAGGATATTTTAAACGACGTAAATGCTCAAGTTGCTGAGAAAGAAAGAGAACAACGGTTGCTTGAGATATACAATAAAATTGATGCCAAATCAGCCACACTATACAAGGGCAAAAAGTTCAAGAAATCCGATCTTTTGTCTAGCAGCCGAAGGCTAAGGCATGAGGCGACTGTAGGACTTAGGCAAGCTCGTGGCAAAGAACTCGGTGAGTGAAACTTTTTTGCTTATTTGTATGCAACAAAAGTTATTTTTTTACATTTACTTGGAATATTTGTTCATAAGATTTTGTGTAAATTGCTATTCCTGATATTTACTTTTCAGAGGTAACGCTCGTCTTGTTGTCAGACGTAATTTTCTTTCTCCAAGAAAACAACCAGAAGTACAGCTTTGTGACTCAGGATAATAAGGTAAATTTCATTTGTTAAAGTTTACTTTATAGTGGTATTCTTGTAATTTCAATGAAGTTTTTTTGTTAAAATTCGTATTATTATTTTTCAAAAAAAATTGTTTCAGGCTGGAGTTATATCACTGCAAAAACTTTTGGTGCGCGAAAAGGCTGGACAAGATAACCGAGGCATCTACCTCATTAGTTCTCATCCGAGCGATCCTGAAATGTATGAACTCATCTGCCAAACTCCCAAAGAAAAGAAAATGTGGATGGAAACTATCAGGCGAGCTGTTGATCTATGTCCAGAAGAAGGTAAAAACTTTAGATTTCTCGCTGTTCTATTTGTTTCATTATTATTAATTGTTAGCCAATATTTATAGATACTATTTTGAATTATGATAATTCTAGATGAAGGTCTACCTAGTGAAACTGAAGAGGAACGAAAAGTTGTGGAAGCCAAATCAGCACGACTCAGGGAATTAACAGGTAATTGGCAATTCCCTCTCCTTGTTATTCAAGCTGTGTGAACGAACTGGATCATTATTACATTTTTGTTGGTGGATTTTCATTTACAGCAAATTTGCATGAAAAGGATAGAGAATTGGCTGTAATATGTGAAGAAAAAATGAGGATCCTTGGGGAAATGATGGTATTATTTGAAATTATTTTCTGTTTGCTTTCTCAAAATCTGGTTCGTAGCTCTAAGCACTGTGACTTTTTTTTCTGTAGGAAGTGGTTGGTAAGGAAGAAGTGATGGAACCGGTAAGTCCGTGAAGCTGTGCGTGTTATTATATTTTTTAATGTTGCTATTTATTAAAATGTTGACTATTTCGTTTATAAAGGTTCAATATCTCCAATTGATTGAAGATCCTCATGAAGGACCGGACACCAGGGAAATGCTTTTAGCTGCTGTACATGAAGGTATGTGGATTAAATTCTTTATTTGATTGCTTAGATTCAATACAGGCATATATTAACTTACTTTTCGAGAAATTGCAATATTAAAAAAATGTCACTTGTGATCTTTATATTACCTACAAATACTGTATTTTCGTCTTGTCTAGCTTCTCGTTTGGCTAGTGCTTTATATGTGTCTGGCACCAATTTGAGCCGAAGTATTAGCAGCGCAGGGGAACATCAAAGCGAAGCTTACGTTTCACCAATTTTGCCAAAAAGAGCCGAAACTTTCGGAGGCTTTGATAACCCCAACAAGGATATGCTACCAAAACGTGAGTCTGATTCTGATTATGCCGTTCATTCATATTTTGAATGGTACTCCATTTTTTCAAGTTGTAGCTATAATATTATATTCTCGAATTTCAGCTGTGATAATAAAAAAGAAACTTTTGGACACTGCCAGAGAACCTGATCCTTGGGTCTCAAATTTTGGTGGCCTGCTTTCGAAAAATGACCAACACACGAGTAGTGCTAGTGATCTTGACCAAAAGGAGAGTGATGCAATGCTATCCGTTAAGGTATCCTATCAATTATGTAATTGCAATTTTTGTCCAAATGTATTCTTATCAATTCTTTTTTGTGTCAATAAACAGAGTAAAGAAGTGCGTAGAGCAAGCGGACCATTACCTTATCGAGAATCGCTAAGCCCAGGAAGTCCCGTGAGTTTCTCTAATATTTGCATACATTTCAATAGTTACACTTAAGTAGTGGTTTTGCTATCGGTTTTTCGATCGAGAGACCAGGTCGGCTTCCTTGACTGTGGTTTTTGCGATTTTTCCCAGTTTTTTTCATGCAAATGCTGGGATAGTTCCTCTAAAAATCGGTCATGACCGTGGTCCTTTCTATCTTGATTTTTTAATGCAAACTTTAAAAAAATACCCAATCAAAAAGTGTGTGTTTTGTTTGTATGACTCAGTAGGTGTTTACGTTATTTTAATCTTACAGTATGTGGAATCCTACTTAAAATTTGGTTTAAGTGCTTCTTAGTAATATCTGAATTTATAAATTCCAGGAATCGAAGTCGACAACGAGGAGAAGCACTTTTGGGTATCTTCAGTTACCATTGCCATCTGACGACAATCATTTGGGTTCCAGTGGGAGTGTGGACGCTGATAAGGACTCTTCCAGGGAAATGCTCAATCTTCCAACTCCGCCATTGGTTACCATTGGACGAGAACAGTGGACCACTACCATTCAGCTGTCGCACTACTTGAACACACTTATGGTAAGTGACGTAATTTCGTAAAACCGTTTTCTGAGAAATAAGACTGAAAGATGGGCCATAGCTGAGATTGACCTCACCGCTGTTGGCCAATATGGAAGCTTTTTTTTGTAAAGGGATCAATTTAAACAGTCTCATTTTTTTTATAAATGCCTTCGTTCACGAACAAAATTAATAAAAATGATCGATTTCTAGATAATTGTCCTGAGCATCGGTCAAGGGGATTGCGGCAGTGGTCACGCAATCTCCTAAAGCGTTTAATTAAATGTTAATCTGCGAAGAACTAATAAGGGGTTTGTTATGGGTTTAATTAACGTTAGATGCTATCAGCAGTGGAAACAGCGATGATTAATTGGTGCTCCATTAAATTTCTCAAGGTTGGTCTGGAAATAAAGAGGAAAAAAACTTTCCAGCCAAATTATGTAGTCTGAAATACAGAATTCAGTAATTTAAGCACGATATCTCATAGACTAATTCTTATTTAGAGAGTTTTTCGAATATAAAAAGTATTGTACAAGGTCCTCTAATGGCCTGATAAAGTTTACTTTGTATATTTTGATTTGGATAACTGCCATGACAAGCCAGACTACAAAATGCGGCTAGTCCCTTTTTTTTCCAACAAATCACATACTCGAAAAGTAAATTTTGCCAACTACGTAACGCTGTAATCCAAATCAGTTCCTTTAATTTATCCCAAAATCAAAACATTCGTAATTTCAATTTATCCTCGAGTTGCTTGGAGAATCAACTTTTAAGTATAAGGCGATTTTATGATAAATCCAGTTATAATTGGCTTGTGGCTAGGGCAGGAACACTTTGATTAATAGAACAAACGTTAACTAAATTGCACCCTATTTGTTGGTTAATGTGTAGCGAGCGGATTGCCGAATCCGGAATAATAACTGGTATGCTAATGTTTCTGCATTATAAAGATGAGACTCACATTTTTGACAGTGATAAAATGTGAGGACCACCCGGCGGCAGCGTCCGTATCCTGTATTTAAATGCGCGTCAATCACTCATTAACATAAATTTCCATAATTTGATACGACTCAATTAAGCTAGTGGCTTTTTAGCGCAACTTTCCAAAGGGACAATTTCGCTCGTCCCGCAGGCTGGTCAATTTAGGATTTAGGATTTAAAAAAATAGCAGTTTCATGTCCATATCACAAAAAAAAAACTGATATCTTTGCGAATTTGTTGTTAATGGCGCTTAATACTAATCGAGCTTATCTAATATGAGGCATTTTAAACCAATAATTATAGACGTTAGTTATAGTTGTGTAGGCGGATTAGCGTGCAAGGTTAATGCGGAGAACTTGAGTGACCTTCTGCCTGAG
This sequence comes from Julus scanicus, assembly GCA_034698625.1. Lineage (NCBI taxonomy): Eukaryota > Metazoa > Arthropoda > Diplopoda > Julida > Julidae > Julus > Julus scanicus. Next base: position 4,483 of record JAQGBW010000139.1, on the reverse strand, counting down.
ACACCCGATTTTTAAGTAATTTTTTTTCCGGTAATTTCGGCTGAGGTTCATCTAGGTGGTTTCAATAAGCGTGCTACTGACATAAGGATAGTTGTTATGAGGAAAAAACGTGAATTTAAATGCTTGCTCGATGACGTAAATGGTTTGGCATTAATTCAATGGCATTGCTGAATTTTTGAACTTTTCAAATTTGATACATATTTTTTTTGTTGATCCAGGGTAGGATAAGGCCTATGAGCATTTTGTCTGAATTGTTCAGACAATGCAAAACCAAATCATGGTATTGCCTCTAGTTTTTTGTAAACTTTCAAATTAAATCTAAGAAAGTGTTTGAATTGTCCCAATATTGAATGTTGTCAGCTGGTGTAACTTACAGAAACTTGTAGCTGAAAAAGTCACGAAATTCAGAGTTTTTATCTTTACCGCTTTTCATCGTGTGGGTGAAAAATTCAAAGAATATACAGTATTGCCATATCAGTTTAATCTTATATCAGTCTGAGCTTAGTTTCACGGCCCAGATATGATTTCAACAGATGCTTTTGGCATATGAAATTGTAAACATTTGACCGTGGACACAATGTAGCTGTGAATCAGTTCATTGGTCGTCGTTGGTCAATGAACGGACATTTTTAATTAAATTCAGTATATTCAGATCCTGAACTGGCATGTGGACATTTTGGCAATCAATCACCGATGATGTTATTTCTTTTGCGTCCCTGTAATATGCAAAACCTGACAACTGATGTGGAGGCTGGATTTTGTAGCATCCTATAGGACAGTGGCCACCGCTGCATTACTTTTGAACATTGGCAATCTTTGTAAGATCTGACATAAAAGCATTTTTTTAACACGAGCAGTCAGTAAGAGAGCAAATATGAGAATTTTCTAAACCCCACTCACATTTTAAGCATTGCAAAACTAGGTTTATTTTCAAGAAATTGAGAAACACGAGTAAGAAAGTTAATGTCAACCATTTCTTATGACTCGTTTTCCAGTAAACAGTACTTCAACATTCAGTTTGTGGAAAAGGGTAAACATCCCACTTCGGAGAAAAATATAATTTAAAGGTCATACTCATAAACCAAGTTATTGCAAACAAAACACTGGAATAGCTTGAATTTCCATTCTTTGCATGAAGATGCAGTCGGGAAAAACCATTCAGTTTATATTCCAATGCTACATTGTTATTGCTCCAAATCCAATAAACAAATTTGTTTTCCTAGATGTATGGTCACTGAATGTTGGAACTGCTACACTTTATCATTTCTGTAAAGAAATTGAAATCTTATTGATAGTATTCATATTTTCGCTGATTTCAAAAGGATGCCGAAACGTGTGCTGATTAAAAATGGACTTTTGTTGTCGTTGTTGTTGTAGCAACACCTCTTTTTTGTCCATTTTGAAAACATGAACTGAAAAATGATCGAAGCATCGAGGTGGCCCCTGGCTGTTATTACTGTAAAGCAGTTGTTGTCCCGTGGCCATCTATAGGTCATTGAATGAATGGCTGTCTACTCTGGTGGTCTTCACGATTTCCACTTAATTTCAAAACTGGTCTTTATTATCTTGAAATGTGCGATGCATCGATTGTTGAGTCGCTCGAAACAGCACGACCAACCCTGTCTAAATAATGCACAACCGACTGGGAGGCCAAAATGTCTTTATTATGGGCAATCCTTTCGGGCATAACATTTCAACTGATTTGCACAAAACAAGGGAAAATATGATTCATGCTAATAGAAATAATGCGTGATTGAACACTGCTCATGCAATCAAGAGACCAGGAACATTGACTTCTCAACTGAGAAGGAAAAAAAATCCTATTAAAAAATGTAAAATGAATTTTTTGGAGAAATCTTAATGATTTATCTTCGCGGTCAAAGCGAAGGTTAATTTGAAAAAAAATGGCCGCCAAATATATTATAAATCATTTCGTTTAAACTTTGCTTTTTAAAATTGAACCGAATACTAAGTTGGCATTAAACACGTTTTAATGGACGACGGCGCTCCTTGTAGAGAATTAGGAAATCAGAAGTTATGGTGGCATCAGTAATAAATTATTTAATGCCGGAGCCTGTTTTTTTTTAAAACGTTTATGATGCACTCATCTCCTGGCCGTAATAATAATTGAGATGGCAATTGCTTCGTTGGAAGAAGGGCATTTGCCTTTAACATTGACTATTTCAAATTGAAAGTGAAAACCTAGGACGCTCAACATGGCGCCTGCCTGACTGACTGCTTGCTTGCTTATCAATATTTTTGCTCCAATTTAAACGCAATAAGGATTAATTTGACCTTCCGGTAACTCGGCCATTTAGGTACTATAAAATGGCATTTACTTGTCAATTTAATGTTATCTATTTGTGCAAAAAAGTATCTACACTGTGAGTCATAAAAAAGTAGATCCCAAAAATTTTAAAAAAAAAAATCACAACTTCGTGAAAAATGCTTGGATTTAACTGAACTTTGGCACTTACACAGAACAATAGTGTAGGAGCAAAAAACTTGTTCCGGACATGCGACAAATCTGGGATTTTCTCATTTTTCAACAAGACTGAGCTCGAGAAATAGTTGAACTGCTGCAATGGGAAACGCCACAGTTCATCGAACCCAAACACTGTCCACCAAACAGTCCAGACTTGAATCCAGTGGACTACAAAATTTGGGGAGTTCTTCAGGAAATGGTTTACAAATCGAAGATTAATAATATCGAAGACTCGATACTACGAATAAAGCCTGATTCACACTAAGCTAGTAATTTAGTCAAGTGGCAAGTATTTTAGTAACTAAACGTGTGTGAACAGATAAATTTAACTGTTCACACACGTTTAATTTCTAAAATACTTGCCACTTGACTAAATTACTAGCTTAGTGTGAATCAGGCTTTAAGAAAACTTGGATTGAACTCGACCAGCGTATAATCGATTCGTCAATCAAAAAATGGCGCGTTGGACTCCGGGCTTGTGTACAGGCCACTGGAGAACATTTTAAAATTGATTTTTGTTTCTACACTATTGTTCTATGCAAGTGCCAAATTTCATTTAAATGTTAACATTTTTCACCAAGTTGGGATTTTTATATTGAGTTCCACTTTTTTATGACTCACATTGTACATTCAGCCAAAACAATTATAGATGAAATGCAACGGAAACGCGTATTCCTTGAATAGCCTATACTGAATGTCAATATGATACAAGCATAATTTTGTTCATAGGTTTTTCCAGTTAAAAAACAAGAACATTGTCTTGCCAGCTATTTAATTACTATACCCTTTAACTTTAATCGTCGATTAAAATGGTTATGACCTCTTGACAAGTGATATCCAAATAAATATTTCAAGTATTAATGATTGACCTTCTGAACCAGATGAACAATGCAATCATCTATGATCAGCAAGGATGGTGAGTTAAATCTCAGATAGGAAATAAATGTGGGTGCAGATAAAAATCGTCTTATTTTGAGGTGAAATTAATGCGGTCCGTCGGAAATATTTTATTTTGGGGATGAAATAAAATCGTGGAATACAATGCTTCGTCAACGAGCAGAAATTTACGAAAATCTGATTTCAAACTGGTTTTGCTTTTCATTGAAATTTATTTTCTTGTTGTTTTTATGTGGGAATATTAAGCTCGAAATTGCCTCGACAAAAATTCTGCGGCATTTTTATGGTCAAAATAATCGGCAATTCATGGAAGAATCTGGGGCTTGTTGTTCTAAATTTACATTAACTTCCAATAATATTTGTTGGAAATTGGAATTTATTAGGATGTTATTGACATCCAACCTAGTGCGGTGGCCAATTTTAGAAGAATTTTATTCAAATTAATGTTGAAAATAGAACGAAACCTTTCAGGATTTTTTTTCTGAGGTTACCTTCCTGCTTACAAGACACGGTTTTTTATGATGTTTTTACTATACACGTATGAACCGCATGATGAGGATTATATTCAGGGTCAACGGAGCAACCTATGTCTTATCATATAGTAAATTGTGGCAAATGTTTTCACAAATTTACACTTCCATGCATTTTATCAACGTGCTTAACTCATGTTACAGAAACAACACTCTTAACCAGGCAAACAATTTGTATTACCTTGGTTTTTGTATATGGAGCAGTGATACCGTATTCAAACTGTGTACGGCGTAACCCTAGGGGTCCGTGGAACGTTTCCAAGGTTTTTTGAGGTTTTTTTTTGGTATACTACACTGTGAGTCGCAAAAAAGTAGAACCTAATAAAAAATCACAACTTCGTGAAAAATGCTTCAATTTAACTGAAATTTGACACTTACATCGAACAATAGTGTAGAAACAAAAATTAATTATAAAATGTGCTCGAAATGGTATCCGTGACCTTTACTCAAAGCCGGAGTCTAACGCGCCATTCTTTGATTAACAAATCGATTATACAGTGGTTCCTCCGAAAAGCGGACAGTCACGGGACCACAAGTTTTGTCCGTTATTCGAAGGTGTCCCCTATTGGGG
>JAQGBW010000138.1:0-60753 GCA_034698625.1 Julus scanicus | reverse complement strand
CCCATCTCCTGGCGTTGGTGTTTAGCCCTCGTGTTGCAGAAATAGGCCAACGTTAAAAATCAACAAACAAACAAACAAACTTATTCGTATACATATGAGTTTTTGAACCTAATCTTAATTGCGCGACCTTTGATATCACATCGGTTTGAGCAAATACTTGCAATTTTGTTGAGATTCACACGCGTCTACGAGCGAATTTTGGCAAATACATATGCTGTTTTCGCATTTTTAACGAGGGGATGACAGACTTTAAAGATAGATATACATGTATATATATTTGGTTTGTAAATATCCAAGGTCTAACATAGATGGCTAGTTGCCATATCGTCAATCAAACTTGAACTTGCCGCTTCACTCGATGTAGGCCTACGTTAATTCTAATATCGATCACTTACTAATTGTTATTTGGCAGCTGACATTAACATCATTTTATCATCAAAAAACCAACATTCTCTCATTGCTTTTATTTGAAGTACGAGGATGCATGTTGCTAGCCTGGATATTATCGATTTCTTATGGTAAAGCATATTCTCTGGGTTTCCAGACTGGCATTGATTTTCTACGAAATTCTATACGGAGCACTTGCCAGTGACGTCAAGGCAACGAGTTTCCAAATTATTTTTGAAGGATTCTTCTTCTTCTTGACCCTGGATCGTGTCCTGGTTGCTGAGGCTTTAGTTTTTTCCCCCTATATATTCGTGCATTGGTGTTTTCTTCCCCACCATGCTGTTGTCGGGATTGCATTACATTCGCAAAATCTATGCTTAATTTTTGTTTATGTTACGTTTTAAAATATAAAGAACATTTAAATAGGCTAGTGAGATACATGTAGGTTTGTGCAGAGGATCCATACTTGCTTTCTGCGTGCTATTTTTTAACTATGGTGTGTTTAACCTACATTGAAAACACATGTTCATGCTGCGTGCAGAATTTCTGAGTTTAGTATATACAGTACTAATATAGGCTTTACCTTTCTTCTCTTGGCAAGCGAAAATAGTCTCCATTTTGATATTCCACTTCTCGTCACATGTTTTGAAAATCACATAAATTTGTAACGTTTATTGTAGCACCATTCCTAGATACATTTTTTGTCCACTTTTAATTTTCTGCCATACATAGGTTGGCACACATTCACTGCTTCAGTCAGCCTGACTTGCCTCTTGTGGTACTGGTGGCGGTATCTGGTGGTGGGTTTTACAGAAGGAAATTAAGGGTCAACTACTCCCTAACTGAAAACTGAAATAATATACCTCCTCACATTATACAGATTGTAGTTTATGTAAAGACGATTCTTTACATGAGGTGATGAAAATAAGACGTTTTTGTTGAGAAAATAAAAGATGATGACCACATTCACCAGTCTTTTAGCAATCTTGTTTTTTTAATGTTCTATTGTTTTGGAAGAGAATTAAGTGTATTTTTACAGATATCAAAACTATTATAAACTGGTATAGGTTGCATCGTCACGTTTGACTGGGCAGATTTAATAGTTTGAATTACCCAAACAGATAACTAAATAAGCTTGAAAAAGTCGGGGCTATCTTAATAGAAATAGGTCAAGCCTATTTGGTTTAAGTGAAATCTAAAAACAAAAAAAGGTAAATTCTTAAAATATTTGTTTCGGGTGTAGTTAAGCTGGCACCGATTTTCGGTGTCAATCTATTGAATCCAATTATTTTTGTTTTTACCTTAAACCTTTTAGTGTAATTTTATCAGCAATTTTCTATAAATGTAACTGCTATATCAATTCATTAATTTAATAAACAAAATTTAAACTTTTTCCCGCTCAAATTTATCCGTTCAGTGTCGCCCTCTAGTAATCTGTTTTGTTACTAATTTCTCGCTATTGGTGCTGCGACATCTTTTAATGTTGTATTCTATCACGTTAACATCTGTATCTGGCAATAAGTTATAAGCGGTCAAGTTGGTAAGTGTACATTTTCACTGGTTTTATGAAATTGGACATGTCAGCTTTTGTAGACATCATTTATAGAAACCGTGTTTAATAAGTTAACAGATAACATAGGATTCAATGTCTCAGCCAGAATGATGCTATGTAGAGATTCCCAGGCCAACATGCATGCTCTATATTTATTGTGATATTACAAAAAAAAATTCTTCATTATTTTCAAAAAACTATTGTTAATAGTTAAATATTATTTATGAAAAGTTGGAGTAATCGATGTTTAATATGGTTTTAATTCAATTTTTTATGGAAAATGAATTCACATGTTTAGATTAGTAAATTTGTTTTTTTGCCAACTTTTAAATTTAATTTAACTTTATTGTTGAAAAGGGTTAAAGCTTTGTAGGAGAGAATTTTTTTCTGAAAAGGATATGGTATTTATTCTGTGAATTTCAGATCAGATTAATTGTCTATTGTGTCGGCATGTACTCTACTATTTCCGTTATAAATGACACCGATCCCACGCCGTACATCGACTTCAATAATCCACATGCTGGATTTGATTGGAATCGGACAATAATAGCATCCATTTTGCAGTGTACAGAGTGGCGAAATCCTCAGCATTTACTGTTTCAGTTGGCCAATACTTGCTTCTGCGTCTCATATTTGGCTCCAAGTGGTACCTTTGGCATTTTGTTTATGCACGCCGTATTGATTTTGGGTAAGGATTTTGCTGGATAATTGATGATTAAATGATGGTCCAATTCATGTACTCTGTATTAATTTCGGATAAGGACATTACTGGAATTTTGGTAGTACAATTTTAAATAGTGGTCAAGTTTCCAAAATAAACGGATAACAAATATAAACAGCTTTTGTTTGATTCTGCAATGATTTCGTTGTACATGCAGAGTTACCAGATTTTCTTAATATCCAATTTTGCACTTGTATTTAATATAAAATTCTATAATTCCCCCACAAGGGTATTTAAAGTAACGAGAATTTGTTTCAGCTAGAATGTCAATAATTCCCCGTTTCCTTGCAAATATTGCAAACATTTTCTATACTTTAACTGAAATCTTTGATATCAGCTAGTTAATCTCAACAATTTTCTGTATGCTTTTGTATGTAATATTGCATTTATTATTTTTGTTCTATTTATGATGCTCCAGCAACAGGTTAAACATATTATTTTTTATCATTATTTCGTCATTTCCTAAGCTGTTTTTTTACCAAGGCATGGCTAGCATTGATGAAGTTTCACTCTATTTCTGTTGTTTTTTTGGTTACGCATTTAGTATTAGACAAGCTTCATTCATACTTTGTTTAGATCCAGTTAAGGTTTTTTCTAAAAATGTCCGATATTCAATTTTCACATGATAAATGTGCTTAAATGTACTTTGTTTAATGTGCACTACCACACATACTGCCCTACCACATATCGCCGCACAACATGCAAATACGATATCTCTTGTGATCTTCATTAAAAATGTATCCTTTGTAGACTTAAATTTAGTCATTCTTACTACCATTAGACAAAACTTTAGCAGTAAATTGATTTAATATTGAAAGAAGCGCAAAATTCATTATAGATAAAAATTTAAAAAAAAAAATTTCCCTTAGTCATGTGCATTGGCATTCGTCAAAAAACGATCAGTCATTTTGGATGTACCTTTCTTCAAAAATTTAAACATGTCATATTCCATTTCGCGCATGTTGACATGTTTTTTTAAAAGTATTATTTAAATAAATAAGAGTGTCATCAAACTGTAAACTTCGATAAAGAAACTAATAAAAACAACATTGTATTTCATTTTTTTTTTGCGTATTTAAACTTGCTAGGGTATTTATTCAATAATGTAAATATTTTTATTGAAGTTTTATGAATCATTTTGTTAGTATAAAAAATGCGATAGTTCACTTTATCGTCGCCTTGAATTTATTATCTTTTATCAGTGGCGTAGGAATATAACTAAAGAAAGTTGAATGTATTTTCTCTCTTGCCTATTGACGTCATACGTTTGAAAATGTTAAATCTTAGAAAACGTCATTGCTTCATAAACGAATTTACAACTCCAGATTTGAATTGCATTAAGCCGATTTCAAGGCATTATTGGATTTCATGTTTGTTTTCAAGTGCCTTGAACTTCAAAATGCCACTAACCTGATAACTATCAACGATTGTAATTTATATATAAACGTTTGCTTATAAAACGGCAAACCAAATATAGACCAGCGATTTCGTGCAATGATTTTCCATTGGCGTGCAATCACTGTAAACGCTACGTTGAATGGATTTGTGACATATTGAGCCAAGATGTATTAAGGGTAAGATAAGGTGGGCGGGATGGGTACTAAAATGCCTGTTGATTTTTGCATTATCTTCGATAAAAACCTCTATTTAGGATTATTGATGTTTTTATTTGTTGTAAAACTTGCTTTTATCTAAATGCTTTGATCGTGGGTCCGGCAATCTATCGATATTTACATTGCATTACTCGCCCTCTAGATATTATTTTATGACTTTGATGGATCACAATAAATCCATGTCATGGTTATTTACGTTAAACTCGTAATGGAAAGATCGCGTGTTTTGAGAGCTCAGCAGTTGGCCACTGGAATTTTGAAATTCCTATCATTCTGTGGTTTTCTGGTTGTTAATATTCAAGCTATATTTACAAACAAATTCCATTGTTTTTGAAAATCAGGAGTTTAATTACTTGTTATCTGCTCTTAACATTTATACAAATATGCAAAATATCCAAGGTTCTTTCTCTCTGAATTGCTGGTTATGAGAAATGCTAGTTTTATTATAGTATTTACCGATTTTGTTTACTGCTCCTGCATAGTTGTAAGTTTGCTTTCTAATTTAAAGAAAATTTGTTGAGTGCATATAAAGTATGAGTAATAAATATTCTCGTGACTGAACAGTAATTTGCTTATATAATTTCATTCTCTGTGACATTCACGTTGTTATTATACATTTCTCAACCTTTGTTCATAAGTTCAATTTCAGAGAAATGTTTTTATCTAACGAGTTATTAATCAGTTTGTGATGAATTATTGAATTGTTTACTTTTAACCTAATTTTCTACTTTTTTTGCACTTTTCATTTTAACTGGATTCAGGAAGCAATCAATCTTGGATTCCCGCTTTGCAAAAAAGAAATCCAAGCGTGTAAAATCGATGACAAAACCACCCTCGATTTATAACTTTGTTATCGTGTAAACCCATTTAATATATGTACCAACATACTAATTTAATATGGAAATTGCTACCATTAAGAGATTGACATGTTTTTCTGTCTTTGTAGGTTTTTTGCTGTTTTCAACATGGGCTTGGAATATCATTTGCGCTCCCGACGTTTTTTCATGGAACTTCAGTTTTATGATCATCAACATGTTTCAAATGCTATACATTCTTTATCAAATGCGACCAGTGCGTTTCGCAAAAGAACTGGAAGATGTGTATCAATATTTATTTCAACCGTTACAGGTTGGTGCAATTAATTATTCTATAATGACTCTTTTATTGTGAACTGGTCTTACAATGTGTTTAATATTATGAAATTTGTAAGAAATTTGCTGGAAGTTATACAAGTCTTGCAAATATACGTCGAATCATCACAGATGTTATTTTTTGAAAATTAATCAAGTATGAAACAATTGTGATTCAAGTATGGTATTTAATTGGCCTTCAACGTTTTCTACCTAATGCAATAAGTATTGTTACCAGGACAACATTTTTTAAATGTTTTGTCTGCTATTTACAGCCACCTGTAAACACCAGAACTATAGCAATGAGTAAACATAATGGGGTGGATGTCGTTGTATGACCGATATCTGATGTTATATTAATGAGGAGAAACTGTTTTTCGTCTATCTTGAATTTTTAACATTTTAATTCGTGTTAATTTGTTTTAATGATGAGTTTTTTCTGATAATCTAAACTTTATAACTTTTATACTCGCTAAAAAAACCATTTTTGTGAACATGTGCCATGTACCAATGGATGGGGCGTAGAGATAAAAATGCTTACAATCCCCACGATGCATAATGAATAGCAGTAAATAAGGGCAATGATGTTTTGCACGGCGTAGACTCCACCTACTGCATCATTAAAACAATTTTATTATTCACACAGACCAGAAATACCTGTGATCATAAAATGTGACTCTCAGTCCAAAGTTTTATGATGAAATGTCGGGTGCAACTTATGTACAGAAAATATCTCAACCTCAAACCTCAACAAACCTCAGTTATGTCTGTAATTTGTGTTTGAAATTACAGGGTGCAAAAAAATATCTTTTCAGACTGTTCTTAAAAAAAAAAAAATTGGTGGATTGCAAAGTGGGTGGCCAATTTATTTATTTATTCAAAAAATTAACTATGAAAACTTTTTCAGGTTTCCAGACAACTCTTTAAGAAGCTCGTGAGCATGGAATATGGCCAAATGCTTTCCCTGCACACCGGAGAGGCTTATGCAATGCAAAATTTAACACGAACTGACCGATTGGGGTTGTTGGTGACTGGAAAGTAAGTTTCTATTAGTTTATAGTCATGCTTTTCCCTCCCAAATCGTATTGAATAGTTTGTATAAGTGTAAAAAAAGTGAAAGAAACCTCAGTTTATACCTTTCTAGTATTAATTTCCTGCCTATAGATGTTATATTGCTTGTGTATGGTGTGGTGAATTCATACATAAATTCGGGCATTGTCTAGATTTGTTTTTAATATTTTTGTATATGTGCTCGTTTACAATTCATATATAACCATAACATTGAAAATATCAAAATAATGTATAAAATAAATTTGATACGAAATTATTTTTCCCTTCCTTTACCCATGTAGAAATGCGGTACACCAATTTATAATGCAACCTTTAGGGTCTTTTAAAAGACAAAGTAGATAACAGTATATACAATGGGCTTGTTCATTTAATAATGCATAAGTTATAATTAATCGATTGTCGCTCGTCTTTTTCATAAGAGATTAAGAAGAGCTGTACAAGTAAATTTGACCTGTCATGACAGTGTCGCCGTATTACCGTGCTAATGCGAGAGTTTAATGGAGACACGCTTTCGCTTTATCATATTCATTGTTGGAGTCTACTCTATTATCTCTTAATGTTATCCCAAATTAGTTGCTATCCATCTATTTGACACGGATGCGATGAGATGAAATTTACAGTTTGCACGTTTTAGTTTGATTAATACGCCGAGTCAACGTAAAGGTTTTTGATCAATGGAGGTATTCACAAGTTGCTTTTGAAGTGTAGTGCATAGAATTGCAATGAAATTTCATAACATCAGTGTGAAATAAATCACTATGTTAAACTAGACAAGTACTCTTAAATTAGTTACAGCATTTCGTGCTCAATTTGCCTTCATAAATAATTTAGATTCAAATGGTTTTAGGTAATAGCATTATAGCAAAAATCTCGTCATATATGTATTTTCTATTCTAACGAAATAATTCTTATTAAATTTTTGATGGTGTAAAATACTTTCATGCATTGTATAATTAAGCATGGAATATTTATGCAGTGTTTTTGAAACTGACAATAATGATATTTTTTTTTTCTGGAGTACTGTTTTTTTCGAGAGTTGTCTTTGGCCCTGGTTTGGCTAATTGCCCTTGAAATTACGTGCAAGAAGTCAATTATTATGTAGTTTTATACATAGTGTATCTCTGTTAATCCTCGACACCATTGGAGTTTCATGCTGCTGCAATGCCATTAATAATTCAGCGTATATTTTATGTTAATGCTGAATTCGTGTTGATTTTCCGAAATACTTTCATATTAAACATTATGAGAGGGAATATACAGTAAGCCTGTTTTATATAAAAAATATTGTGTATGACGTTATGCTGTTAGTGTCATGTGCATCTTTTTTTTTGTTTTGTTTTTTACTCATGCATTATACAATAGGGGTTGTATGTATTCAAATTCCACGCTATGAAACAATGGAATATTTTTTGAAGTGTTCTACAGATCAGCCCTTTTAAATATGCGATCGTTCGCAAATGCACTTTTTAATATAATATTTGGATGGATTAGCCTTAGACATGCATAAATCTCTGACATATTACAATAGTACATTTTATCTACATAATAAACACTGAAGTCTGACATAATTTTGTTTAATGTGAAGGTTCATCGCACATATTATTCTGTTGCCAAAATCAATATCTGCAGTGCAGGGGAGAGGATTTTTATTTCATTTCACCATGTAACTATCTGCTTACTTGCCCTATTAAATGTTAGGAAGCAATTTGGCAAAGACCTACTTAAATTAGTCCACATATTTTTGCCGATTAATGTTAGTTCCAGAATCACTACATTTGTGCCCATTATTATAATAACACTCATTAGAAATTATTTATGTATGGATTTTCGGAAATAATATGAGCTTTTTTTCCAACTTGATTAATATGCACATATCATCACGTGTGTTACGAATGCATATTAAAGCTTAGTTAAATTTTATGGCATATTAGCGTAGTTTGCAATTTGCCAAGTAATGTACTTCCATTTTGAGTTTTGTAAGTATTAGCAAAAAATGAAGAGAGAATTATTGCAGAATTTATGAAGGAAGAGATTGTGATTAAGCACGAGTTACACTAAATTTGATAAATTCTGTTCTATTTTTCAGGGTAAATGTGATGACCGACAATCATTTCCTGCATCATATCTATGCTAAACAATTTCTGGATTCACCTGAGTTTGAGTCGAGTAGGGCTGGTGTGGAAGATAAATTTAAGGTAAATTTACGTAATTTATACACTTGTATCTAATATTTTGATGTAGCATGTTTGTATTTTTTGTAACAAATGTTTTATGCGCATGAGAACCGCTAGAGTATATTTTCCCGAAGCATAGTAAATCAAACTATGTTGCATCTAAATTTTTTTTTACATAAAAAGATAATATATAAGCGTAGAGAAATACTTCGAATTTCAATATAACAGTTCATCATTTTTGAATAACCACCATCGAATTTACGTTGTGGTCATGTAGTGACAAGAATACAAAATAAATTTAAAAAAAATCATGTTCAAAGTTGTATCTGGTGCAATGAGATTTACGGTCTTGGTAAATTTTATTTCTCATCCTTGCGTGCTTATATTATATTATACAAGCGTACTTCTTAGATATACAGAACACATTATTAGCAGAAAGGGGTGTCTATAAATTAAGTGCTAACGCGAGAAGTACAATACTGGTACATGCATATTGTATTATCACATTTTTATGGAAGCATTTTATTGTCTGACATTAATGAAGCAATTAATTTGGCGGCAATTTTCGGCTACATGTTGTTAGTCGATAACCCCCTTCTAGTCTAAATTATCAACGAATGGCGAGTTTAGCCTAAAGTGCATGATTTCAGCAACTCGATTTGATTCATAATATTATGTCATTGCGAAAATATGATATTTTTGTTTTTGATTAATTAAATGGGCACGTTTGACATTTGATAGGCATTATTTATGTTTTTTTGGCATAAATTCCTCGTTTTGATCATTAACGTATCCTACCTGCAGAACAACATCATTTCGTGATTGTGTAAGGGAAGAGAAAATAGAAATAATTTATTTAATGGTAACGCATACGTATACGGTAGCAAAAATTGTTAAACTTGTGACGAATTTGTAACAATTTCAATTCCCTACTAATTGAAGCTAGTATTCAGTGTTGTACCATGCCTATTTTTACTCACTCAGGATGTGCTCCTTTAAAGGGTACTTTCAATGATAGGTCATTTATATAATGATCCATCGGATTATATTGAATGAATGATTGAAGCAAAGTAGGTAGATTTATATTGATGAAAACGAAATGAATTTCGGGTCCATGGATATAATGACGTGAACGTCAATATATTTGGCAATTAAGTCATAATAAGGCCGTTATTTAGGGGTAATTTAGTCGTCATGGTGATTTAACGGTCATTATACATTGTTCTCTGTGCCGATTCAGAACTTATTTTATATTCGAAGCCTTATAAAGGCTATGAAAAAGTTAATTCATCCATGTTAACGCGAAGGAAAGAGTTATGTGATGCAAATTTGTCAACATATTGTATTCAACAGGTCCGCATTTCTATAGATGTAACGTTTTTAACCAAATATTTTTGAACAACAAGTTAGTTTGTATTGTTTGTATGTCCGTATCATTGATCCACGATGGATTTTTTATGTTCGTATTGGATTAAGTTCTTGTCAAAACAATAAACGAAGTGTCCACTCATGGAGAAATGAATCCTTGCAAAACATCTAAGATTGATTGATTAGTGTTTGCTATAGTTTCCCCAACTACAGATATGTAAAAAGTTAAGATACGATGACTAAGTGCATCGCCTAGATTTAAAGGGATATTTTCAGGAAAATCTCAGCTAAAATTTCATATTGCACCGTTTTATAACTAAAAATAAAAAATAAACTTTCGATTGTCGTAAAGTCTTTATATGCACAAGAAGCAGTTTCTGCTCTTTTCATTTTTATAAGAAAATAAGTTTTTATAAGAAGCAGGAATAAACTTACTAATAAATAACATATGTTGGTCCTTAAAATGATTTGTGCGATTTCATATACAATAAAAGCAAGAAATTTAACGATGCTCGAATTGCCAATAACAAGTTCTTCAATTCATAATTCGATGTACGAATTACATTTATTGTTTGGCCTGAATGTATTGTATTTCAAAGAAACGTTATGCAATGAGTTTATTAGTTCACAGAATTCAAAGAAAATAAAAGTAGTCAAATAAAAATGCAGTGGCAAAAAAAGTAAACTCTTCTCGTATATAAGCGGCTATTCATTTTTATTTTGGGCACTAATGGATGATAATATTAAATGGAACTTTGTAAACGAAATAAATACAGTAAACAGCAGCATTTCGTTCTTACGTAATAAATTGTATACAGGTATAATTATATAAACATATCTAGCGTTAACACCCAGATCTGATGCAAACAGTTCTGGAAAATTTGCCATGAAAGCGATAATTTTACATTGTATAGTGTCCCTTGCGCAGTGTAATTGTGACACTAGCTCAGAATTATGGCATCATAACGTGCCACTGAGTACAAAGCACACTAAATGTAACCAAGCCTAGTTGGACATAATAAGTTCATAAATGATTTATTCAGGAAAGTTGGAATATTTGCATATTTCAATGCAGTTAATTACAAACGTGAAGCATATTTCTGTAACATTACAACGCCCTTATTGTACAACAATGCCTGGCTTACTGTATATATATATACTTTTTAGCATTTTAGAATTAAGGAACACATTTTATAATGCACTAAGGGTGCAGCCTATTTTGCACCAATGATATTTATGGATAAAGTTTTCAACAACAAAAAATTGGAAAAATGTTTATTTGAAAAAATTCTCTTTTTTGTAATTTGAAATGTATTTCCTTAAACTTTTATGAGAACTTTTCTTTGATGTAGTATTTTTTTAAATTATTTTTAAGTTCTTTTCCTGCTGTCATTTTTGTTTCCCTAATGGCAGCCTGCCAATTACCAAGTAATAGCACTTTAGAGCTTCATTCAGTTTGCTCATATGGACCTTCATTCCTTGTCATGTCATCTGGTAGAGGCATTTTGGTGAAGTAGCTGATGCAAATCGCTCGATATACAGTAATTGTAAAGACATAATGTTAGTAGTAAATAAACTGGGAATGTAGTTTCAAATCCAGCAGGACCAATACATATCCTTGTACTTTTGTGAATTGAAGTGCTGTGCAGTGGCATATCGTTTGAGCAGTCAGTTGCTAAGAAACAAAACATAGTTACAACAACAATAATCGAAACTACATAATGGGGTTTGCATAATTATTTCCATACACATACATTTAGTTATATTTATTGGTAAGTTACTGGTAACATAACATGTAATAACCTCAAATAAAAAACTATTAAAACCAGGAATAGCTGTTATTTATTTCAAATAATACAACTATATTTATTTCTTTTCAAATATGTATCTGTATCTTTCTATCTCAGATCTTATTCCTCTGAAGAGTACATTTATATACGGTTTTCATTTATAGGTCACTATTATTGCTGCCACACCTTGTCGTTATGTATTCTGGCAAAGAGAGAGCCTGGAGTATCTATTTGTCAAAGAGACGTACCTCTCAAACATTATGTCCATCATAATTGCGAGAGATGTTACCACCAAATTGTACGCCATGAACGAAAAGGTAAAAAAAAATGTTCACTATTTTACATACTATTTATTGAAAAAATAGCGCATGTATGGCGAACCTTTTAGAAAACGTGTTATCGCGCTTGAGTGGAAAATTGTTCGTATATGTTTAAGATGGTTGCTTAACAATTGTTACCCCTTGCTATTTGAGTAGCGTCCCCATAGAGGATAAATGGAGTGGAAATTGCACTATGATAAACTATAAAAACGTTATTGTTTTGAAACCAACAAAAGAACCCATCATCATATACAGATCTTAATGCTCGCCTTGTTAAAGTACCTCTCTTCTATCAAGGAAGTAAATATTGTCATTAAGAATGAAAGGAGGATATGACAGATGATTTAACTCTTAAATCAGTCGTTTAAATAATTGACTTGGAGGAAAATGTGAAGATATCTTCAGTAAAATCAATCATCATCATTTGCCAATAGATACGGTGTTATCCTAAACTTTCTGTAAATTTATAAATGTTTTTTGGGAAACGTTTCCATTGTATCCAACTTAAATTATTGTTTTTTTTAATTTTCTTTAATTATACTGTATATTGATAAATATAGTTTTTTTCTCGTACAATTAGGAAACATTTACTGATTCTTTCAGTTTATCATTATAAGGGTTCGCCAAGATTTAAAAGGATGGACTTATGAATGTTTTGGGGAAATTGCTCTAAAAGGGAATTTGTGCCAAATGTCAGGAAAAAAAGCGTTAAAGAAGTGAAAAGTTAAGGGCTTCTGCATAATAGAGTCGTAACATTTTATAGACACCATCGATTGTTCGATATGGGAATAATGCCCGTGCCAATTTCTTGAAATTTTACTATTTGCCCATCATGCGACTTGCATGAACAATTACGAATAGCAAGTTTTCGAAACCTGTGTTGATGTACACCTCTATCTTTTAGAAGCAGTACGGTGTATGTAGGCCTACTGTTCATTTATTTTTAGAATTAAAAGATTTGATAATCCTATACAATTAACAAAGTGGCAAGTTACCTACTCGAGCAGGCAAAGGACTGGTACGTGTTATATTTATCGGAGAGCCATCAAACCTATATAGTCCAAGAATTGTTGCAATATCTAGAATTAAAAAGTCTCTTGGGAAATTATTTAAATGCAAGATTCATGCTTCGTTTTCAAAGATGATTCCCATATTGCCTATATAGATCCCCAAATATAACCTTTATATCCTGCTACATGCGGAAGAAGGGAGGATTTCTTTTTTTCGATTTAGGTTACACTGTCGGTATAACTGGAGCATATTAGGACCATTTTTTTACATTTGGAAACGATCTCATCAAAGAACTGAATTACTTTAGAAAAATATACATGGTTTAAATTCTGGTAGATTCATTGAAAATGTGAGTGGATTGAATTTTTTTGAGCCGTATCAACCATCGTACTTTAATTTTGTCAATTTCTCTAGCATGTTAGGGCTGTATATCGATTTCTTTTATAAGTTGGCTAGAGCATTGTCTGCATTGAGCTAACCAAATGTATACTAGGGTTTTTGTCAAAAGACGACACAGGCGTATTATTATCCATTTAAATGAATTTTGAGATGAAAAGTGAGGTATTTGTTCGTGATGCGATTGTTGTATATCTGAAAACGTTTGATGATTAATTCATTTACTGATGATTTCTCCTTTATTCTTCAAAGGACGAAAATGTTCCATTGGTTGACTTTTTGATAATGCCTAGAATTTTTTTATTTATTTTTTTTTTTTTTTGCACAACGTAAACAAACATTAATCATATTTTCTTTAAGAAGTATATAAAAAACATAAATGTCCGACATGACAACCTAGACTTTCTCTCTGTTGTCACACTGTTGTTGCCAGGCCAACAGAGTACTCTCCTACTGAATGTAATCTCGCTTAAGCTAGGAGCATTGAACGACATATTTTGATATCTGGATTCTCACCGCACAGATTGTAGTATTCACTAGCTTAGCCAATGTCCATAGCTAGAGGAAATTGCTCCAACTTTATCTTTCTGCCAACTTTATGGCATTGAGGTATTGCTATCGTAGAGATGTGGTGGAGAACAGTGCACATAAGGCCATTTGTAAAGGCTGGCGGTAAGATCATGAGATACCTTTAAAATGCAAAGGATTTTGAAAATTGCATGCAATATATCGTCTAGGAAACATCATTGGGTTTGTGAGTCGTTATGGGTTGACATCGCCTCATTTGATTTCATAAGGTGGACAGAAAGGAATAATGGCAGAACATGCAGGCTGGGATTTAAGGGTTTCTGCTTATGATCCATTATATACTAGTCGGTGGTCCAACACACGCGTGTGTCACCAGAGGCATTTTTGGTGGCCCTTGTCAACATTCAAGAAAAAATGTTAAAGCCTAAAAAATTTAAGTTAATTATTTTATTATAATATGCTTCAGGGGTAAAAATACAAGTATGGAATCATATACTGTCATTAGAACTTGTGACCTACGGGTTCTGTGTGCAAGTTCTGGGCCACTCTGCCATACATTATCATTTGTAACAATCATATATTCAACATTAATATAACGTGGTCTTTAATTACATTTACATCTTCCTTTATGGTTAGGTTTCATTTCACTTGTCTGCTCCGATCTTGAAGTAAGGTTATATTTCATTGTCCTTTAATTTGGACATGTGAAATGCTTTCAGAATATTAAGAGCTTATCTTGACCCAACTTGCATCGCGTACTATCTATTTTCTGGATTTCACTCCGTTGTTTTTGTGTCTTTTTTTGTGATTTAGTTTCCTAAACCACTTGGGTGTAAAAGAACAGTTTATTTCGTCTGAAATGGCAATATATTCCGCTTAAGAGGCCCTGAGTGTCATGGTGTTCGTGATGTTTACGCTCATTATTTTCAATCTGTTTCACTATAGATTGTGACTGAAAAAGGGTCTCATCTGGATATTCGTTTGCCAAGTATCACTAGTTCAATGGCTTCCTATGGTGGCACTCAGGATGGTCAAGAATTTCGGTCGCCCTCGCGTATCCTGCGAACCTCTAAGAATAATAGCCAATGTAACAGTGTCCAACACCGTAGCTATAGCCAGTCACCATCTTCCAATTCCCCCAACAGAGCGGACAAAGGAACTGAAGGACCAGATTCAGGTTCTTTCTTATTTCCTCTCAATCATGCGTTTGCTTACTGCATGGCTGTTGTACTTGTCAAGGCATGGGTGTTGTACCAACATTTCACTATGTGTTCATATTCCAATTTTTTTTAAATTAGATGTTTGAATCAATTTCGATAACGATTTTATTTAGTTTCTTTAAGGATGTTGCAGCATGAAATGTTTCCATCACATAATTTTCTCTTTAAACTAACGGTCACATAATTTGGTTCTAGTGTTTGGAAGCAAGGAAAAGCTGGTTACGGAAATGCCATTTGATATTGAAATGAAAATTTCTAATGGCCAACAAACGTCAGTTCATCCGAATGGCTTCTGTAGAGCTTCTGTAAAAATCGGTACTGACACTGGCAATCAAAGTCAGACTTCGTCCAGTGGGGAATCCATTTCACCGTTGAAGGAAAACTTCGAATAATGTTTTCAAATGATTTTCTTGTTTAGAATTCCGTGTGAAATACATGTACAATCAGTAGAAAATACTAAGTATAAATTTTTTGGATTACTCATAAAACACGTGTATATAAAAATAGGAGATGTAAGAGAGGAATTTTTTTTTTTAGATTTGTTTCATATCTTGTTGCTTGTGTGTGCACTGTATCAGGTTGGCATCACATGGATTTTGTGAGTATCATGCTTAAGGTAATACTTGCCAATTCTACAACTTGTAAGATATGCGTTTATGATACAGTTAAAATGTGACTATAAAATGTTGGTAGTTTTAGAGTAAATAAAAATAAAGTGTTATTCTAATGTATTTCTAATTAGTAGTCTTTTTAAAGCAGTCTTTATTCATTTGTTCTTTTTAAATGTATTTTTCTTATTTCCTCGCATTTACTTCTTTGTTACAGAATCCAGCTTTCTTCTGTTCTAGATCGTTTTGTAAGATTTTTTTATAATCCTTGTTAAGCAGACCGTGTAAGTTTCTTGTGTTAGCGTTTAGTCAATCCCTTCATGTTAGCTCTGCAAGTTTGGTCACATGCGTACCATTATGTGCAATGGATTTCTCATCGAGGGAATCTAATTTGCATAATTAGATTGTCCTTAACATGAACTTAAGATTTAATTACTCAGCCATCTGTTCATAATACCAGCATTTTACTACGTGAGAAATTTTTGGTATTACGTCGCATATGCATTTATGTGACGATATGAGAACAGCTATATTTTTTAATGTTCAATATAGGGAACAGGCATATACTTGTATGCGATTACACGTAAAACGTGACACCGCTGTTATTCCATATATAATTTTTGTAAGTAATACAGAACTAAATAAGCGATAAACACGATGACTATGCTTATAATTACGTTGATTTAATTCATTAACGTTCATTAAAACATAAGATACGGACGTTGACTTTAGTAGATATTTGCATAACTATATTAGCTATGACAAACAAATAACATTGTTGAAAATAGTGCATTTGTCTCAAGGTGTGACTGGGGTTAGTCGCTATAGGGTCCTTAAAATATTTTCCCTCCGTAAACATACTTTTTGTTCCTGTATATTGTTTGCAACAATCGTTCAGTTTCCAGAAGAAAAATCAAAAGCTATTGTATGTAAATGTGTTTAAAGTTTGAACAAAAAATCCATTTTTCAAGTCTGTAACTAGGGGCTTTATAACTGGAAAATCTTTGATAAAGGTATGTTTTATCATCCGATTCTCATATGCTAATTGTGCGCATTTTATAAAAAGTCGTAAAGTTGAGGCTGGATTTGCAGTTTAGCATGCAATTTATTCTTAAAGTATCTTTTTAACAATGTTCAGTCTGTGTGAGTCCCTATCTATTAGAACTCTTCCCTACTCAGCTGGAGTCTGGCCTGTGTTATAAATTGGGGAGAATTTGTTCTCAAAAGTCAGATCTTCTGAAGACATGTCTTTAGGTTTTATTTAAATTTTGGTCGTTCGTCCCAATCCTATAAATTCGGTACTGCCTGCTGCGCATTTTCCTTCCATAAACTCAATGTGGCATTTTGTATGATAGTTGAAGGCAATTGACTGAGATTATTGATCCTGCTCTGCCATTTTAAGATGCTGTTGAACCTTTTTAGTATACATATGCCTTGCATTTTGGAGACTTGCATCGTGGGCGGAAATACCTTTGGCAAACTTGAGCAAAGTTTTAAAATATTCGCTCTGGTTCTTTCACGCTCGATTTAACATTTTTCAAGTGCCACACAACAACTCCTGTTACGCTGGTCTCTATTAAATATTTTGTTTGAAATTGAACCGAATAACAATATATCTAAGTAAATATAAAGTTCAGTGCAACTATTACCTGATACCATTTAGTTCATCCCTGGATTACTTAAAGTATTTCAAACAATATTGAGGGGAAGCAATAAATCAAGGTTGATCACCTCATCAAATGACATAACCGAAAATTATAACTGTTTTTGTTCTTGAAAAATATACATTTGCTGCTAGTTCTGAAGTTTTAAATATGTACTTATTATTTTCTAACTCGAACATATCCCATTAACATTCGATATTTTCACGATCTGATAATATTCGTATTCGTAAATTATCGGAATAATTTCATTATAAAAATCCAATTTGCTTTCGGTAAAAGTGCCATGTCAGCCCCACATTTATTCGTTTTGCCTTAAACGCCTTGCAAACGTTATGTGCTTTTGAATTGAGTCCTGGATCGAAAATTTGAATCTATAGTAAATCAATATTACCTCACAAGACACCAAAAATAGGGTAAAGATGACAAAAACTATCGTCTATGAGCTTAATGATGTTTCTCTCATAAAAAAAATAAGCTAGTCCCTGTGTTGAACCATGAAATTTTTTTCTTTTGACAGACTAAAGACGAAGAACAATCTTAATTTCCATTATGTTAACCCCTATAGTGTTGATACAAGATCTAACGATAATGCCTGCAATTTGCGATTGCGTGTTAATGCGACCATTGAAAACGGGCACACGTACACTTGAATCAACAAATTAGGAGCACGAATCTTTATCCCATGTATGTCGATGACAATAGGTGCATTTAGATACCGGAAAATGAACAAAAAATATTGATACATGCAGGATGAAAGACAATATAAATGCTTGTTTTTTCATAATGCGAATAATAGATACCCAACTAAAAATGTTGAAAATTCTCATGCACATCATAACTGTACTGTGTCAACGGAAAAAAATCGTGTACTACAATATCTTCCAATTTAATACTCCCTGTTCAATGCAGTAATGACACAAGTATAAGTTAATTGCCAAATTATCTGCTCTATGTCATTGCATAATTTACATTCATATTAATTGCCCTTAGGCTGTCTGCTTTTAGTAGCTATTTTATTGTGTACAGTTGTAAAACTTCAATTTACGCTATCTCTTCCCAATTAGTGGAAATGTTGTTTTATAGTCAACATGGAATATTTTAATCTCCGAGGACTGAAACGTAATAAAGCTGGTCTACATAACCAAAAAAAATAGTTTCGATTGAATATTTTTCTCTACATTTTTAACAAACTATATTTTTAATGTTTGCACGTAAAGTATACAAATGCCAAATTAATTACGTTGCAGCACAAATGCGCGATCGATTTAGTTTTGACCTCATTAAAATGTCCACTGGTCCAGGATGTGCATTAATGTAGACCTAGGCTTGTTGTTATTGGTCATTAGGTAAATGCTCGCTACATAATTTTCTGTTACGAAATACAAGGCGAAATACAAACTAGGTTTTAATCTGTACCCAATTAAATAAAATTTGTTTGCTGTTACATTCAAACTTTGGAATATTAGAAGTCATAAGTTATAACTGTCCCAGTGAACATATGCTGACTAAAAATCTAATAAAGAGTGATACAAATTAGCAAATGTTTGTTTAAAACATTGCGCCTGATATCAGGCAACCACTGCTAGCTTTCGTGTCATGATTGATTGCTTGAATACGTGAATAAAGGGGTATTTGTTGAAACAAAGTATAATTATATTTACAGTAATTAACATCTTTTAACCTTTATGGGAGCTAAAATTGGAAACACCTGGCCGAACCATCCCGGATTTTATGAAAATAAAATAAAATACACTTTTTATATGTAGATGGATTGAATCCGTTCAATGCATGTTAAAAATTCAGTTTTTTAAATATTTTATCAAAAATATTTACATGATTATATTAAATACAATCATGCAATAGATATAACAATAGCTAATAAAACAAGTCGTTATTTAATTTTTTGGAAAAGTTGTTTAAACGGTAATCTTTAGCTTGCGTTATAAAAACTATGACGTATTTTAAATGATTTTTTAATGTTTATTAGGACGAATACAATGAGTACAATCAAGTAGTGTTTTTGATTTTTCTGCTATCCCCCAATTAGTACTTTGGCACTTTGCAAAGGTTGCATTTAACCTGCAATTGTATCTCGTTCTATAATCTCCTTGACACCTATGTAAACTACATGGCTATGTTTATTACATTTTTTTTGGACTATAAAAACAAAAATTGCCTGTTTTCTATTAATTTTGGGCTCCCATTTGTTTCAAACTCAACTTAAGTACCCTTATGTGTGGGCTAGTGCATTTGGAACGTAATTTGCTTCTACTGTGTTTCTCCTTTAAATGGGCGATGAACTGTCTGAAGTGAGATGCTCAGCCTCCGTCCAAAAGAACCATCCACATTTGCAAACTTAATGAATGCGGCATGGCATTGTTTCGCGATAAATTTGCTTTGTTCGCAATTTAAGGGGAGTTTTTTTTTATCAGCGTGCATTATTTTTAATATCAGACATCTATTGGACCGTGGATAATATATTAATCAGCATGAAAAAGCAAAGGGAGGATCCTTGAGTCGCATTTCATACCAATTACCTTATTTTTTTTTTTTTTTTTTTTTTTGTATTTTTTTTAAAATGGTGATTGCATGAAATTTCGAGACAAAAATCGATTTTATATTAGTTTTCCATAGGCCAAATTTACACTGCCAGTAATCCGAATCTCTCGCCTCTTCATACCACTTGTTTTGTTCTACATCTTAGCAACCGAACATCATTAAAAAAAGACAAATAAAACGGGTGTTATGACGGATGAATTATAAATCTCTAAGCACATACCAACGAGAAAAACACAACGTCACCAACTCTGTTGTCATCCAATTTGTGAAAATAACAAACTGTGACGTTACTAGCATACTTTTTCTACTAAATGTCTAATAAGTTTAATCATTGAAGTACAAAATTTCTTGAAGCATGATCAGAAAAAGACAAATACTTTGAATTTTCTACATTCCATTAGTGCACAGATCTTCTAGATCTTAAAGAACAACCCAAAGCTTTTTCAAGTTCATGATATTGGGTGTGAGTTAAAGCCATGTTAATGATAAATTTGTATTAAGCATATGAAATTGCAATTCCGACATTGAATTTATACAAATTAAGGTTACAAAACTGCAGATTTAATTTGTTTCGGACGCCCCGTTTAGTAAACTGGCCTAGTTGCGTGCCCACAGTCCTCTCGAGCATATTCAGCTTCGGATTCCGATCTTGATTCCAATCCCGTTTTGCCACATAACAAGTCATTTTTTCCCTCCCACAGATCAATATAGGCATATGCGCATTAACGTAAACACGGTGCGGTTGATTACTTAGCCGAACGGGTCGACTTTTTGGGGAATTTTTTTTCATTGATAACTGCATTTTTCTCGCCTGTTCCGCAGTCGTTCTGATGTAGTGAAAGGGTTGGATGAAAAGCCATTATTCGCTCTAGCGTGGTTTGGAGAGGGCTCTGCCTCCGATTTCTTATGACGCATTACTGCGGCGAACTCAACCACGTCTCTTGTATTTACTTGCTGGTGTGGCATCGAGCGAACCGGAGTACTGCACGTACACTGCGTTTTCGGCAACAGAGTTCTACTTGCTATACTGCTCGGGGTGTAATAGGCACGCATTTCAGCCATCATATCTCCTCTTTTTTGCACCTTTTTTGGATACTATTTTACATACTGCAGTCTCTGCCTTTTGGATTACGACCGACTCTGCTGCTTGCTGCGCTTGCCCCTGGTGCTTCTGCCACCAGCAGAATTTTAAGCCTAACACCTATACGATCCTTGTGGTGGCAAAACTGCTCCTCTCATTTTTTTTTCCATTAAAAACTGACCCGGTTTTCCTTATTGCCTCATCCCGCATTTGCCATCTCCTGAATGGAGCGACCTCAGCCTCTGTAATGCGTGATCTCTTCAGATATGGACAATGGACATCGGTATTTCATTCGCCACGCTTGTTTTATAGCGAAATCGGAAACGAATATACATTTCTGTAAGTATGTGCTTCGAGGACGCATAATATGTCGCCTTCTTTACGTTTATGTGCACAGATTTTTTTTTCCTCTCCGTTGCACGTGGACACTGCGTCTGTCGCATGTTTCATACTATTTATTTTCTTTTTTCACTATTTGTTGTTAGTTACCTGTGCTTAGCCCTTCTCTGAATATGTCTTTAATGAACCGTCAAAGTTCTAATTTCAGTCAAATTTATCTTGAGTTTGGTGCAATTCGCATTGAGATGAAAACTTGCAATTTTTTACAACTAGCTAAACAAAGAGCATAGCAATTTTTTTTTCTTAACGGTTACTTGTAAAAGTGATATCTCCGAATGTTAATACAGACGGTATAAAACGTTGATTAAAAAGACATTATCCAACGATTATGCTTTAAATCTCCATAATGGTTCGATAAATTAGATATTTGAAGCTTACAGTCTGTTTAATCTTAAAATGGTGGTGTTATAATGTAACTGTCTAAGATCTGTAATCTGAACTTATGAATAACAGAAGTTTACTAGCTCCCTCCAACATAAATATAGTTTAAAAAAAAGTTATTCAGTTGTTATTTAAATTCAGGATTTTCTCAAACAATTTGCGTAATAAAACGTTGTGCTTTATGATGGTTTAATTAGTTGTTTTCTGCGCATTGAACAAATGATAGTTTAGGTTAGTTTATATATTGGCAAATAAATTATTTTTTAGTCGCCGATAGTTTTTGAGATCAGTACTTTTAAAGTAATGTTGTGTTAAATGAAGTCTGGTACAAATTGCAATATCATGTCTAGATTTACACTCTGTTTGTGCATCGTAGAGCAATATCATCAAGTAGGGAATTGAAATTATCTACACAATGGCTCTCTCACTTATCAATGTCGCCTACACACAAGTTGATATTGAGCTATTTCTGTGGGAGTTTTATAAATCCAAAAATAAACTCAAAAGATTCGAGAATGAATAACTTGCGTTTTTTTACATTCAACATTTTGGCTGGGTAGTTGAGAAAAATGAATAAAAATAACATCTTGAATTCATTGAGGCATCCTTGGAATAGCTCAGCCTTGACCTTACATGTAAAAATAGATCTTCAAGTTAAGAGTTTCGTTTTGGTGATTTTTTATGTTTTGATATTTCTTTGAATATCGTTGTTTGCTGCATTTATCTGAAAATGAAGTTTTGTTGCTATGCAGAGACTATTGGCGCAGGAGAAACTTTTGAAACGATAGCAGAAATCACGTAAAAGCTTGACTTTATGGCCTTAAAAACCACAATAAAAATCTTGTAAACGATCTACGAGAATCGCGCCCTTGTACGTCTAACATTTATATATAAGAAAATGTTTTATCACCATTTACACCATTCAACGTAAGTTTCTGATTAAGTAATCTGTTAAATCTGTTTTTCTTAAAGAAATTTTAAAGCCCAAATTAAAGAATTGTATGGTAATTCTGACGGATGTGACAAAGACCTAGTTCTATGTCAATATGTGGTCTCAAATGGTTCACAAATAAATGAGATCACATAATTATTCGCAAAAAGCTTATTTTTATACTTAAATAATATATCCACTTTTGCAATAAAGGAAATTTGACTTTAAATTTTTAAGTTTTTATATCAATTGCACATGGATGATGAAAGAGATGAAAATCTACATTATAGCGGACAAAATTTGGATAAACTTCAGACGAAGTCGGTAATATTTGCATCACTGTTCAAAGAAAAAATTTGTGTTTACATATAGAAAACGAAAATGTGCGCTGATACATACACATGCAGTATTTCAATGATACTTAAAAACATGTGTATGCTTAAGGGGCACTTTGAATTTGACGCTTGCCAATACCAAAGCAGCTTCATGACGTACATGCAGATACTTGCAGTTAGTTTAAGTGCGAATAAAATTGTGTTTGCTTAGATGGAATTAAAAGCACCAGTGTGATGATTACTTTCATCGAATACCTTATTTAACAGTTTTCTCGAGTGTAGTTAAAGATGTTGTATTTCAAATTCGATGTATATTACTTTCTTCTAAAGAAGGCAATCTACTGTGCAAATACTGTATATATGACAAAGTGAATGCAACCAATTAAAGGCATTAAGTCATTTTGGAGAATTTTAATGATTTTCTGTCTGTCAACGCTTTATTATTCTTTAAATAATACAACCACGTGGTGCATTGATTATTGCCATACTTTTGACAGCAAAACTGTCGAGCTGTTGTGACCCATTTTTAGGGTTACATGTTTGTCAGCTTGTCAATACAAAGCTATCATATGTCATCTATACAGATATAATGATGACGGTTAATGATTGTTAGTCATTTTCGTTCAGGTACCTCTTGTGAAAAACATGTCTTATACGTAATTTTGTTCATTATGTTTATATATGGGTTTGTATAAAAGTACATGAATTCACTGCAGTGCAGAGTTTAACTAAAACTGTACTGTAATGAATTTTGGCTTTCCTAGCGGTGTTCAATAACATATTATTTCATTGTTTTTAGTAAACAGATAATAACGATGCAATAAATATACCTCCTTTATGTCCCCATACTCCATTATCCCAACTATGTTATAGCAGTTGACACAAATATTTCATGAATTTTTACTATGTATGCATTATTCTGGATACCTAATATATACTATATGTATGCGAGTACGGTCAATCCGTAGTTCAGTTTCAGATTGCAAATTGTTATTTTACTGCAAAACAAAACGCAAAGGTGCATGACAATCGAATATGAAATGCCCTTGTTTTCAGAGTAGCTAATAAGTTAAGCGAGCTTATTTACCAATAGTGAAGTATGCAAATATTTAACGTTTTACCAAGTCTACTGCACAATCGATGTTTCGACCAGAGTTTTAACCCTTCCGCAAGGGAAGCTCCCAGTAGATTGAGGTTTGTCAAACGTTTTCATGGATGCCATGTCGCGAAAATGGGTTTAATTATGCACCTTCTAATTCCATGCATACGAAATGAGATGTTTGTTTGAACACGACAACAAATTAAGATAAATCCTCATTTGTATTAAGTGTTTTCAAGTTGTTTGTCGTGTGACTATGGTCTGCTGATAATTTCCATATTTCGGGTATTAATGCAAAATAAAATTGAGGTCAGGAATTTTTCCCTGGAGGAAATCTTAGCTTAAAAGGAATTATGTGGTGTAGTTTTCTAAAGTCGTTTCCTTTTATTACTTGTTTGTCGTCATAATTGGTGTCAGCAGGTGAAAGTATAGTGCTTAGCGATGAAATGCTATATGCTAGATAGCTAGCTCATAAATAACATTGAAATTTCATATGCGAAAGCAGGAGATTAAAACCACACTTACATGTTACGATATCATAAAATTGCAAGTTTTTAATGTTTACTAGTCATACACCAATTACAGCAAACTGCAATCCCGAAATTCATAATACCGACAAATAGGAATGGCGCTTTTAAAAGGAACCATAGGTTAATGGTTAGTTTAGTAACTACAAGAATTTGAAATTTATGAAACACTATCGACCTTGTGGCGCCATCTTTGTATGACACTGCATACTGAGTAAAAGTTGAAAATGTTGAATATGATTGATCTATACATGTGGCTTTGCTTTTTAACAGTTTCAATGTGTTACAACATTAACTGTCATTTTTTTTAAATAACATGCAATATTAAATAAATTAACGTTAGCATATCACGCGATGTATTCCTGGAATGCTTAGTATACTGGGTTAAATTTTTTTATTTATTCATAAAATAACATTGTTCATTAAAACATAAATTCTCGAATCGCTTTAACAAAGGCTTATGAAAAAGTAGTGTATGCATTGCGATAAATACGTTGTTAAACATTTCTATGACAACAAATGCATTTATAAACTTTGCTCGATGATATAATGCAAATTTAAATAATAATGCATTATGTATTAGTGTGCTAGATAAATTAAATTTACATTATGTTTGCTATTGTACCACATGTAACATAAATAATAGCAATTTTTTGGTTTTTCAGCAGAATTTTGTTAAATTATCGGCAGTTTGGTGTGATTTATGAAATGACTATGTATAACTTAATAAATTTTCAAGATTTCCCTAAAAAAGATGTTTGGGAAATGTTATTTTGCTTTTTGCTGACATACTATAAAGTTTACAGCCGGAACGAAATGAACAATTTACATGCTTCGTACTGACAGCACATCCAAGTTATACTTGCATGTTAGTGCCATGTATAATTCGATACCATGCCGACTTACATAACAGCAGCTTGCAGTAAACTCTGACAGAAAAAGTCATTTGAGAAATGCAGTGTGGCATTCTGTTATAAACTTGGGCAAAAATTGTTATTATGCTTTTTTTTTGCTGAAATGGTGCAGTGTATCCCTATAAATACATCAAGAATGATTTAGTGGAGATTTTTTTTAATATATACTAAGCAAATTTGCTTGTCCCGAAGTTGCTTTGGCTTTTTCAAATAATACATATACATGTTTGCTTGACAAGGCTTCATCCCGAAAGTAGTTGTCATCTGGTAATTTTGATCTCGTTAAGTAGCATTAGTGTTTTTATCACATTGCTTTAGTTTAAGACCCAGGCGTTTTGCCGCTGAAAAATACATTACTTTCATCCGTTTTCTTAATATGGGTTTCTCGGTGATGGTGGCGAAACGCTTTTTATCTGTTTGAAAATGTACCCAAACTCGATAACAGTTAGGAAATGTGCAAACAAGTCTGATTTCTTCCTGCACTTCCATGCCATAGCTTAGAAACACTATTCCAGGATTCAAAATAAGATTTCTTGCGCTATAACAGCGGTCGTATTATTTTTCTTCTTCTATTCTATTCATTTTATTAGTCTGGCAAAGCACGAACAAAACACATCCTTAATTAGAGTGCAATGAGAAAAGAAAAATATATATATATATTGCAGACCCAAGTTTGAAAAGATTGACTTTGGCCCGCCTTGAGAAAATGCTATTTTTTCATTTCCGTTACAAGAAAAAGAACTCCAGGAACAGAGTCCATTGCCGAAACTTTGTGGGTACAACTATAGTCCCAACAGAATGGTGTGTTTTAATAAACCTAAAACGTTGGACGTAAACGTATAGTATACAGAAAGATAAATGTGTTGACCTTCACACTGTATATTATTTCTTAACGAGGTTGTACACAATGAGCAATTTTACGCGTAATTTAAGCCAAGTGAAAGGTTATCATTTAATTGTTCATAATTTATGTGTCTGGGATGTATTTGGATAAAACGACCTCATATTTTTAAGTAAAGTACGTATTTCGGCATTGTTATTCTGAAATACTATTTAGTAAAAGTTACAAGTTGGGATTAAGAAAAAAAAAAGTTTTTCTGTTTCATTTGAGCAAAAATCATATAACTTGGGGATAAATATGGATTCTGAACGTGTTGTTCCTTTATGGTGAACCTCACGCAAATAACAAATGAGTATAATGTCAAGTTTACTAAACTCCAGTGTGACATTGGTGTGCTTGTCACGTCTGTAGCGACGTCATCACTGATAGGAGGCGTTCTTTATTTGTAATTAAGAATTTAACTGGAATCTTCTGCTCGGCTTCGTCAATATTAGCGCAATAATTTGTCAATATAAATGCACGTGCGCACACCATTGAGATCACACATAGGACATCAAATGTGGTTATGTATATACCAGTAAGATTGTAATTGGATGTGACCATGTGCATGTAAAATTAATAAACCAAATTATCAAGGCGTGTTGCAGATGCCTTTGATGAGCCGATTCCCTAATTTATAAACGCATGAAACTGCGGGTTTTTTACCAAATTCTATTCGACTCATAAAATACTGCAAATGTTTATTCGTTACGGGTAAGGGCACAAAGGAAAAAGAGCGTTATTACAAGAGACACACGAATTTATTTACAAACAAAAGTGTTATTCTGCTTCTGCGCGTTTTACGCAACGTCAAAGCCATTGATTTTCAACGAATTCCCGCAAGTCTTAATAAAACTAGACTTTTATATCCCATGGTTGATAACTATTGTGCGTTAGAAGAAATTTCTTTTTTCAAATTTGAGCAAGTTCTCTGCAACTTCTACATTATTTATGAACTGTGATATTGCTAAACGAGTTTATGTATTTTTTTAGTCTATAATTCATATTAATATAGGAATATTATCCACAAATAATTTACTGGTAATCCACTAGGACTCGATTTAAAATACTTATGCTATTCATTTTATAATGTATGATAACATGGATTTTACTATACTTAAGCATTACGTTGAGTTAAGAAAATAGATAACCCCTTTACATACAGAATCATGCATGAAGGAAACATGAAAGTTTAAAAAGAGCAAAATAACAATAGAATAAAACTAATGCCTATTTATTTTGTACATGTAACTTAACTCTGATGTGGTAGGAACGAGTTTTTATTTGCAAAGTAGTTCTATATTGTTTTTGTGTGTATGTATTTAAGTTTGCAACCTTAATCTAATATTTTTGTCTTTTTCGTAAATGAACAATGACAGTTTTTTAGAGACAAGTTTTTTGAAAAACCGATTGGAAGTTTTTACTAACAATATTTTGAAAGTTTAGTAGCCTCATTAAACATAACGATAAGGAATACGTATTTAGGTAATGGAAGTTGTTAGACGTTAACGTCTAATCAGGCTGAGTCGTTGTAAGTTAATTGCTAATACTGCGAGCCAATTTGGCTGGCCGAAAATGTATTAATCATTGATTAAATCGAGATCGGTGCAGAACATAAAACCAAACATTTGTCGACCTAAAGCACTGCTTTAGTTGCAATATAACATGCATATGTGCTTGTGGCAGCAAAAGTACAACATTTTATAGATGCGGTTTACTCCTTAATGTTAGCTTATTACAAGGCTTTATAGTTTTAATGGGCATAGTAATGTGTTCCTTGTATTCTTAGGTATAAACCTATAAATATTGGCATAAAGTCAGTTTTGTCTAATTGGTATGCTGAACAGTTTTGGCTGGTACAAAGCCACTGAATGCATGTATATATATGGCAAATGTTTCTAAAAGAGCTCCTTTGAAATACTTATATGAAAAGGATTTCTGTTTTGATTTTATTTATTTTCAGCATCATTTAACAGGGCTGTGTTATACTAGTTTTATTTCCCTGCTGCACTAAAATAATAGTATTTTTTTTGCTTTGTCGGAATATAACGATTTTCTTTATAAAATAATGCCTGGCTCATTTTGAACTTTAACTTTATTTATCTAACTATATTTGTTTGAGAGAGTTGTACAATATCTGGTACATGCTCTCGTCCATTTATCAATTCTTTCATTATTGCTTCTCCCTTGCCGATTGACTTCAATATCTGATATTTCAATCTGGTTTGAATCGCACTGAATTCATGTGTTTTTTGTTGATTTGTGGCCTATACAAATAGAACTTTAGTTCTGAAGCTGAGTGAAGCATGGTTTTATTACTGCCTGCATGACCAGCATCCAATCAAACTTAAGTGCATTCAACCTTCGATCTGTGAGCAGGATCTTTCGTTTCAGACATAAAATGGGGATTTTTTACTTAAACTTTCGGAGACTTTTGGTTTTGATGGAAATTGGAAAAAAAAACAGAACATCTCATTCAAATTCTTATGTTCGACTACATGCCCCATGTATTATAAAATGTCTTCAGTATCATACTTGTAGCATGTTATGGTTTAAGGGTTGGTGGAGTATATTCTTGCATATATTGATTATCCAGACCGGTATCTCAAGAGATACTCAAGATATATTTGCAAAGGGACTTTTAAAAATTCCAATATCCAAAACTCCAACGTCGTCATACTTACTCTAATGTTTTTTTGTTGTTGTGGTTAGGTGGTTTGATGCCTTACTCGCTTGATGTGTCCTGGTCCAAAATGATGGCTTCCGCAAGTCTTGCGGTTGCCACAACGATTGCTCAGACGACCGTGTTTGCCATCGTAACTGCTTACAGCGATGGACTGGAAACATCATGGCCACCAACGTTGTCGTCAGTCCAAAACGGATCCACATTGGAACCGTACATTGGAAACGGGACCTTGGCTCCTGATGACGACATCGATGGTCCCTACAACGTGAGCGGGAACGAATCTTCGTGTGAAGAATGGCAGCCTGCTCAACACATCTTATTTCAGACTGCCAACTTGTGCTACGCAGCCGCCTTCCTAATCCCTCACAGTTTCAAGTTGAGTATACTGTTGATGAGGAGCATACTTAGTTGCGGTTTTCTTATGTTTACCCTGTGGGCCGGGGTGTACATCTGTGCCCCAGATATCTTTGGCTGGAACCTGACGTTCGGACTCATCAACCTAACCCACGTGGCCTATTTGAGCTATAAGCATTTCCCGCCCAGGATGAAACCCGAATTTGTGGAAGTGTTTACAAAAATGTTCAAGCCGTTGGAAATGGACAAGAACAGCTTTCAGGAACTGGTGCGCGATGCGGAATTGGTGCTGCTGGACGAAGGTGCTCATTATGCTGTAGAGGATGTGACGTCAGCGGACGAGCGCTTGTCTGTTTTATTAAATGGAAAGTGAGTTTGATGTTTTGGTGCCTTTGGGTGAGGATGGGCAAAGGTCAATTTTTTGGTTGCAATTTCGCATTGCCAAATTTGGTCCAGTCGCCATGAATCTTGTTGAGCTCTTTGTTGTGAGTGTCTCACAAGATTTGGAAGCTGGGTATCGACATTATTATACGAATTGTGAACGAAAAATTCTAAGTTTAATCTGGGGTGACTTAAAGTCATTGCCGACATTGCAAAAAATTGTTTTTTTTAGACATTTTTTTAATGGTGAAACATTACTTTCATAATTATGTTTCATTATTTCTAGATTAAAAGTGACTTGTGAAGCTGCCCACTTACATTACATTCTGCCCAACGA
Source organism: Julus scanicus (assembly GCA_034698625.1). NCBI lineage: Eukaryota > Metazoa > Arthropoda > Diplopoda > Julida > Julidae > Julus > Julus scanicus. Next base: position 30,336 of record JAQGBW010000138.1, on the reverse strand, counting down.
ATTCATCGATTCCCCAGAATGGGAAGCTTGCCCTACAGACAGTGACGAATTATTTCAGGTAATGTAGACTTTGATATCCAAATGGAACCCGTCTATGATGCTTCATTATTGTGGTAAATCACCATAAGAAATAAGGTCCATATTTAGGAATAGCTTTATATCATATTAGATCATCTTGAAAGCATACGTGTTTAAATTATCCCTCGAGCATCAGCTGAAGAGCATCGCAATATACATATATATACCCTCATAGAAATCGCAGTAATACGCCTATCCTCCCCCATTTTGCCTGCATTAATAAAAACTAGGAAGATGATACCTTCTGGCTAGACTGGCACGGTGATATATCTATCTAATGCAGGCTAAATCCAACAACAAAATTGGATGCAGCAATGCAATTTTGCGTGCCTTGAGCTGTTCAAAGAATCCTTGATGAAAATATAGGACAGGGAAATTTGGTGATGAGAGGCATGTAACGTTAAGCGCTGCCTTGTATATATATATATATATATATATAAGAATGCAAAATTCTCCTTCGTGTTTGTGCTTGATTAACTCTGGATTCGTAACACTGAAAAATCGACGAATTTGAATATTGCCAAATCCATGTGGGATTAAATAAGCCATTCGTAAACGATCTTCGGTTCTCTCAGTCAAAAGAAAATCTCTTTTGAAACGATTTTGTTGAATTTATAAGCTTGATTAGCCGTTTTTATTCGCTTATTGATTCTCCAAACTTTGGTTAACGACATTCACATGTTAACAGTTCAACCTGCGAACTTCTAAACCATATTTTTGATGTTGATACCTTAAGCTGATGATTTTCTATTAGTGTGCTGCAGGAGTTTGTAAAAGGATTGAAATTTTATCTTCTACATACTAATTGTAATTAGAAATTGACTTATTTTGACTGATATGGTAGTCTTAGTGACAATGGCTTTTACTGAATTTTCATTCAGATTTGTAAAGGTTTTTATGGTCTTTAAGTAGATGTCATTTAACGGTCGAATAAGTAATTGACGATAGTAAAACTTAATAAAAATCCTATCTTTTGTTTAAGATTAAGGGTTTAAACCAGAGTGTAAAGTCAACTGATTTCATAGCCCTCGTGACAGTGATTTTAAAGGCATTTAGATTCAGTTTTCTAAAGATCTTTATAGCCCTTATAAATAGATAAAAATTTGATATTTTGGACTTCTATGTTGCCGTATTCGTTTCACGACATGCTTCTTCCTGATGAAAAGGGTGCGGCAATTCAGGAAATACCATGCTAAAGACTATATTACCACCAGGGGGTGCTGCACCGGAATAAGGATAATTTATTATACTCATGCACTAGATTGCCCTACGCCAGGTTTCATCTTTGATTTCTTCTCAGACTTAAACAATTCCATGAATCATGAAAAACTGTCGGCGTGGCCCTGACATCACCTGAAAGTAAATCACAAAAGTTCCAAATGTCGTAAATTTTAAAATTATCGCTTTGAATATCAGTTTTATGATATGATATTCCACCCCCGGATCCTCACCTCTCCATGGGGGCTAACTATTTATTCCGGATGTACACTGTAATATGCTTTTTTTAAATGTCCTGACCTGGCTAAACAAGATAAATGTGATTGATTTTGCTTAAATTTGCGCTGAAATGCTAAAGGGCGAGGGGACCATATGATTTGTTAGATACGTTTTTATGGGTCCTTTGACGATGGTGGATGGATTTCGACTGAAAGTGGTTTTGTTATCGATCTTATGACCACCGAGAGAATATTTCCACTACACTGATTTTAGTCATTTTGGGTCACCTGAAATTCTGATGAGGACATCCGTCTGTCCATGTACAAAAAATCTTACAGCTGATTTTCCAGAACGCATACCAAAGGATACTTTTTTAAGTCGTTAACCCTATGAAGGTCCTCATCGGTTTATTTTGTCATCTTAGGCCTCTGTAAATTGTAATTTTAATGCTGGGATGCTTGCAATGATATTCAATTTGAAAATGAGGCCTTTAGATGGGATATTAGCGTACCTGAAATAATTATCTTAATATACCACTGAAATGATATATGTTATCAGCAATTTAACGGCCTTCGCGAGGCGGACATCCGTGAAACTTATATTAAGTCTACATCTGAGGTTGTGTTAAGTAAAATGTCAAGGGTTGTGCTCGTAAATGGCATTATTTACAAGAAAGACGGTTTCTCTACTGAAGAAAATCTGTTCACACTTAATTGGAAATGGCATTAAGTGGGTACTAGAAAAAGACGAGACATTTTGACTTGGATAAACATGTCAACATCGTCACCCATTTTCTTGACGTCATTGCCCATGGTTGCGGTTAATAAAATTAACATACAGAGAGATTTTTTCTTTTGGAAAAACGTTAAACAAAATGTTTTAATGTAGTAAAGTACCTATACATGCAATGTATGAAAAAATACCGCGCTTTTGAAAAAATCCGACAAAATGTTGTCTACAAAAGTGTAACCTAATTCCGGCTGGAATTGCTGATGCATGAAACAATGGTGTAATCTAAGTTCATTTAAAAAACCAATTTTGTTATAATCAGTGTTCTTGAAATGTCATGAAGAAGGATAACATAACAACGTATGCAGAACACGATAACATTCGCAGAAATACTTTTATTAAAATTTCCATTTCTAAGATTTGTAGATATAGTTTTTTTTTTTTTCTGCAAATGTTATATGCACAATCAGACATCAGAACTACATAAGGAAGTGAAATATTTTTCTCGAACGCGTTCAGGAAGTCAGACAGGAATAATTGAAAACCAACTTTTATGGTAACCATTAATGGAATTCTGAGCCATCTTTTCCCCCATTATTTACTCGTGTAATAATATGTTTTTGTGTTATGTTTTTAGGTAACTATTACGGCTGTTGAACCGAGCCAATATCTATGTTGGCAGCGTCGTAAGTTGCACCACATTCTTAAAAATAAACCTTTTCTGGATTCTGTGATACATAACCTCGTTGGGAAAGATATTACTCAGAAACTGTATTCATTAAATGAACATATGAATCCATTTAATCGGTCTAATCAACATCCGTATAATTCCGAGTTATATTGGAAACATTTTCCTCGTAGTTTAAGTGTGGATGTAGTGCACACTGGAACCAAAGGCCACGTCAGATCTCATTTATGGAGGATGCAATCCAGAAGAGGAAGTAGTACAAATTCCGACAGTCTAGGTATTCATACATTTATTCCCTTGCGTCCTCTCATCAAAAAATTAAGCAATGGCACCGTTTGAAATGCCAGCTGGCTAACATTTTTCACCATCCGCTATATTTTTTTGCAATATTGCAATCTTCTTGATCTTGCATGACGTATGCTTTGTTTTATTGCTAAGCACTGTTGTTTTGCAAGGAAGAATGGTTTCGGGAAAATATTGTTTTATAGGACAGAACAAAACATTATTCATTATATTCCCCACGAGCTTGATCTCTTTCTTATAATTTCAGTTGACAAATAGATTATGGGTCAAACAAGAAATGTTTTCAAAAGAAACATTAGAAATGTTAGTATCTGTTGTTTGTTTGAAAAGATACACATGTAGAAAACCATGTTAGTTGTGACCGAACAAGAAAACAATAAGTGGAAAAAACATTCAATTCAATTTATTAGCCTATAGACTACAGTCAGCAAAAAAAATGCCGTTTGGTAGAAATATATATTTACTCAAGTTTTTTCTATTAATGTCGCAATATAAATGCACATATATGTAATTGCGATAAGCTTACTATTTATTAATAGAAATGTACACGATACTTACATGTGCAGTAATATACAAGAATGCATCGTAACAAAATATTGCTGACAATCCATCTGAAATTTTTATTTCCAGTTTCTAATGATATTAGCAAAAGTGCTATGGTTTTTGAAAGCAAAAAAAAATGCCAAAATGTTCTAGTGTACTTGGAAATGCACTGCTTTTCTCATACAAGCATATGAGGAAGTTAAAATATTGCATACTCTACTTATCCTTAATGTAATAGTCATCCAAGTCCAAGTACATGTGATAAATTATCGTGAAAGAACAAAGGAGAAACATGTTTCCTTGTTTGGGCTTATGATTTCGCTTATCAAATTATTATGGGATCTAATCTATTATAATTAATACATAGATGAATACATTTTCGACATTATCTTTAACAAACAACAACATTAACCCGATTTGGGTAAAGGAGTCCACCCACGCTTGCTTACTGAACTCTGTAAGCAATATTGACACAATAAGATCAAAATCCAAAGCCTTCTTGGTGAAAATGAACAGTGCTCACAGTAGAGTATTAATGATGGGAGATTACTGGTAAGATAGACTTCTGCTAGGACTCAAGATCATCAAATTCGCATGAATAACAGACTTTCGAGATCGTTCTGACAAAGGGAGGCCCATATTGCCTAATAGCGCAAGTTTGCCTAGAGTCATGCTTTTATGGGATTTAGCTCTGATAGTGAGATGAGATGCCATTATTAATACAGCGGTTATTGCCCACTCCCCGATGATGTTGTGCGTGTTACGTCATCAGTGTCCTTCATCCTTTTCCTCCTGCAATATACAAATATTGACAGCTTTCATGGTACAATATGTGCTTTGCTGGTCTGATTCTGCAAGGCGTCCACAGTGTCTCCAAATAATTATTGTTTATTAACAATCAATTAAAAATCGGAGCATTGTTAAAAAATGTCATAGTTGATGAAGCAGGGTTAGAATAGTAATTAAATACCGTCTTGATCTACCTTGTGAGAAACTCCCATCTATTAGTTTTCTGCATATTATACTTGTCCTTTATTGTCCTTTATTTTACCTAAAATAATAAGTAATGAAAAATTTTTAAAAAGTCATTAGTGATCCATTGTTTGCTCCTTGGTAGCAGTATAGTTGGGAACTTGTGTTATTTCATATACAATGCAATGACTTCTGACCCACCCTTGTATCAGATATGTCCTTATTTGAGCAATCCTTGCACGTTCCATGTCTATCAGTGAAATATGATTTTCTTGGCCTATTCGAAGTTGCGCAAATGAAAAATCCTCTTTACAGATAATTTAATTTTCTCGTTTGCCAACTTTTCTCAGGAACAATTATCCAAAACGTACGATATCAGACCGTTGAATGCCCAAGTTGGAAATTCATGTCATGCCTTGACCTAATATAAATTGGCTGTGTAAGCTTAAACCTAGTTTGACTATTGAACATTTTTATACCGTGATGATCCTACATGAAAGCATATCAAATTAACCCTTTGATATTCGAAGAAAACTATCAACCTTCCAGTTAGGCTTTTGATAATCGATATTGTTCCATTTTACCTGTGAATTAATGTTAGACCTACGGTATACTCTGATTATGTATCTTTATAATAGATCGTCTTTGTAATATCCTAAATTTGTAACTGAATGTATTCACTATTAGCTTAGAAAGTCAAGTGTATTTCATTTCTTAGGCTTATTCATTCCTTTCATCTTTCTCTGTGAAAGTGATTTAGATTTTCAAGCCTTGTGTTTAATACCCAGGTAATCTACATTATGTATTTAGGCCAATAAAACGAATTGGCTTAAAATTTTAGGTATTATTATTATTATTATTATTATTATTATTATTATTATTTTGTATGTAAACTTTAATAATATTATTAAAAATTAAAAGATTTTATTTGCAGTTGTGGCTTCCTTATGACAAATTTCGCATGGTTTTGAATAGCATCACATTTTCCATACGTTTTTGATGCATTTTTTACACGCTTTTTTGCCCATATTTTCAAGTTACCGCCTATCGTTTATTATTGCATTTCTCATTTATATTATTTCAGTAATTCTTATTCAAAAGGAATGTTTTGATAAAACATATTTTTTGGGGAAATTACCAATATTGCAGCTTACCTCCGAAGCACGTTTAAACCATTTTGTTTTTTAATTTGCTTTTTACCATTTTGCAGCAAACATCAAAACATGTGCCAGTCTTCCTCTTTCTACCTTATTTCGTGTTTTGATTGTGAAATTCATGAGCTTTTTCTTGCTAATTGAACTGAATTCCTCACAGGTTCCTCTCCTGCACGAACCTCGAGATTTTCCTATCTTTCTGATCCTGGACCTAATCGGAGCCCACTACGAATCCCACCAGTGATAGTGGCATCCGATGAGACCATGCTATCGGGTTCTGGTACGGGATCAGGATCCGAATCTGCTTACGTCACTGCTACTGCCACCTCACCAGCACCATCACATCCATTTGTTACTTCAACTATCAATATGTCTTCTTCAGTGCATTCACCCGATGCACTAACGCCCTCTTTCTCCTCTGCATCAACATCTACAACCAATTTTCAATCACCCGTAATGCATGTAGCATTTGAGACACCTGTTTGATTCATTGGGATTAATGACGAAAACGGTTAATGGAGCGACCACTGGCATACATTTAGTTATTCTTGGAAATGTATTGAACGATATGAATGGACAAGCATATTAACTCACATTGTTGAAGCCAAAAATCTACTGGCTTAAAAACACAGAAAAACATTAAGTAATATTCGAGAAACATCCTTAATGCATGTTGTTTATATAAATCATAGAAGCCAATGCATTATTATTTTGTAGGAATCTCAGTAAAATTATTCATTCCTCTTAAGACACAAACTATTTAACAACTTTAATAAATCCTTGCTATCAAACCCTTATGCATACATTACATTATAAATAGTGAAGTAACAGGAAGTTTTTAAATGATTTGATGACTGAAAATGGCCCTCCTATGTGAAGAATTAATATAATTTATTGTTCTGAATATAAGTTTGCGTTTTGGACACATCATTATGATGTGTCCACATTGGCCACTCATGTGAACTTGTATGAAATAGCATGTTCTGATATATCATATAAAAGTTTGCAATATTGTAAAAAATATTCCTTGAACCAGTTGAAATTACTTTAGTGAGTTTGCTTAATTTTATTTATATCGTTCAAGGGCTTTTTATGCTGTTAATCAACATGCTTTTACGATGATGCCATCCTATGATGACATATCATTTTCTCAATCCCAATGTTATTAGGAAGAGTAATTTAGAACTTGTTGAAAAAATTTGGCCTAGTTCTATTACAGAACAACATGGCTTTTTTGTTTGTTGATGACTCCTTTCTCCGTTTTCGTCGAATTTTCACCTTATTCACAACATTTTTCAGATTTTTCTTGTATGGAATGATGTTTCTATCACTTAATGATCCACAGAACAGCTATATGTATTGATCTAGAGAACGATACGAGAGGAATTTAGAAAGAGCAAAATATTTTCTGCATGTGTGCACATGATATTTTTATTCGATAACGATTTTCAGGTTTTAAAATGTTCTTTCATAAATATGGTTTTTTAAAAAAAAATAATAAGTTCCGGGCAAATAGAACGTGTTTATGTTTCGACATTTTTCTCAGAATAATATTGATTATTTGCCTCGCCAATTTTAGAGTAATTCTCGTTAAATGGTCCCTTATGTGCACACTTGTGTTAAAATATAATGCTCTTTATATAAGCACGGGCAATGCATGAGTTTTTCTGATCAAATCTGCCATCATTTTCAATAGATTGTACTTAGAAAAGCACATAACTATACCTATGTGCACTCTTTGCAGAGCACGTCCAATCAATAATGCCTTTGAAAATGCATTTTCGCCATGTACAGTATTTGCGCACTCACTTTTGTCTCCATAATTCAATTTAGCTTTCCAATGAATCCATTGATCCGTATTATTGGGGATTTTCGTACAAACCTGTCTGCCGAATTTAACAAATTGATTCAATTCATACTGAATTTCTCTGCAGCATTATCTTGAATGTAATAAACTGTAAACAAATTCAATTAATTTCTTAAGAAGTTATAGGGCGACCTGTATATTAACTCATTGCATATTGCAATGAAATCAAAAGTTTGATCTGAACATGAGTGAAAAGTTTGAGCAAATGTTTTCATCTCATTTTCAAAGACTAGTATCTGCTGACCTTTACATGATATGTACACTTCATCATTACCTGATTACAAAACATTTGGTAGTGTACTCCTTTTGGATTCTAATTTGTACACTATACATAAATAACTTAGATTGAAGTGATATTTAAAATGTATGAGATGAACATTTGCTATAAAAATGATTCACTGCAGTTTAACAAGAACACGTTCAAATTCATTGCAATTTTGCAACTGAGTTTTGACTATTTGCTAATGCTCAGTCGTAAGTTAAAATTTCAAAATTTTGCTCAGTTGAAGTTGAATTGAATCTTTACCAATTGGCCTTCGAAACAATCTTATTCTAGTTCTAAATTTAGGGTTTTGTTTTCTTGTATTCTTTTATTTGTTGAATCCCTTTTAGTTTAAATATTTTTACACCCCGCTGAAAAAAAAAACATGAAAAGTCTTGAATAAGATCAAGGGTATCACGTGTGCATATCCTTTTGTAGATTTCGAGCAAAGGGTTAAAAGGTTATTATGCCAGGTAATGAAAAACAACAATGGAGCGAATTTAACGTGTGGAAAGGTGATAAGCTAAACCGTTTTGTATAACGGGGAAGTTTAGCAATCTTTTGTTTTATTCAAAATAGTAGTAAACACAGTTTCTCAATAATTTCTCAATCACAGAAATCTGGATTTCGTTTTAAATTCCCTTAAGGATCTATGCATGGATTTAATTGACTTCAACAATGAATTTTGCGCTTTTTTCAACTTGTAATCAATATATGACAAAATCTGTATAGAGTTTGAAATAATATATCCAAAATTTCTATCCTAGATATAGAAATCATTTCCAATCTCTTTATAAATCTACATTTCTGTCGATCTTCTAACAGATTGCCTAAAAACTCCATATTTGCTTGGCATACACGCCAAAATGAATTCCATTACATTATTATTTTATAAATACTTTTCAGATCCTTAGGTGCATTGTGCATGAAATTGATTAATTTGTATTGCATATCATGGACACTATTTGCATCTTCTTGTTATTGTTCTTTTCCTTCATAATAGACCTAATTATCACAATGTATCCAAAGTAATGAAAAAACATTGTTTTATAGTTGTTTTAGTAAAAATGCGGGATGAGGCATAGCTCTTTGTCTATATCTCACTATGATATAACTATGGAGTAGCACACTTAGTTATTGATAAGTTCCTGTGCAAAATATATTCATAAACAACATACTTTCGCCAATTTCAATCTTGCATGGAAATACATGCAAACTCATTTTTTTTAAATAATAGTTTATACTTATAGTTTTATGCCTCAACCTGTACAAAAAAACAATCGAAGGTGAATAGAAAGGAGCACGAAAATATTCAAATACTGTTTTTGAATACTTTTTGTCCAGATTTTGTGTATTTTTTACTCAAGCATGTCGTTATTTGTTATTTCAGCGGAAACCTACGAAACCAGATTTACACCTGAAGCAACTACACCTAAGCCTAGAGTTCATTTTCCCCAGAGACGAGTTGGTCAAGCCGTATCATATACGGCTAATTGGTTGTCGCAAAATGTTCGTCGAATTACCCCTTCTGATTCCTGTTCGGAAAATCTCCCTTTATGGAATCGATTAAAACAATATAAATACTCACGTAATTCAAGATACGCAGCCGATAATACGTGATACAAAATGCCAACTTCATTTTGTTTGAATACCAGAGATATTAAGGAGGAAATATTTGTCATTATGGATTCATAATATGCATTATGAATTTTGATTAATATGTAGTTTGTTAGATTTGTTTAACTACACCTAAGGAATTGTAGAACAATTCTTAACTTCTAATAATCAAATAATTTATTATACCAATTGTGCAGTTATTTTTTTAATAAATACTATTTTCAACGTATTTTGAATCCATAATTATGAAAGTGATTATTATTTTATCCTTTATGTATGAAATCCTGAGTTGTGGTTATGAAACGGGATTTGTCAAAATGACTGGTTGTGAATCGTCTATGTTACATGAAATTTTTGTTTTGTATCAAAATATGAAACGTGAATTGTTACCGAATGTCTGTGTACTAATCGCATAGTGTGGTATACGTGGATTGTCATAACTGAAACCATGAAGATATAAAGTTATCACTCGTGTGATATATTTAAATTGTTGATTATATTCAGGGAATTAATTCTTACGTTTGGATTGAAATGCCTTCTTGTGATTTATAAAGAGTTGAACATTTCTTCGATTTGTATAATCAGCGATTAAATCCAATTTTAATACTACTCGAAATACAGATTTCTAGTTGCAAATTACACTCATTGAAGGATGGCGCAACCATCCCTATGAAAGCCTAGTTAATGCATTTGGAAGTCGTTAAATTTATTCTTTTACATTTTTCATAGATGACTAACCGAGAATCTTTCTCAACATATTTTTTTATATTCAGAAACAGAAAACTATGATTATCACTGCGCTGATTCCTGTTATTACTTCAATTATCTCCCCGGAAGGTTATTCATAATTTTAGTACAGTTTCAGCTAACATTTAAATCAATTTTTCGTCTTGTCCGTATCTAATTGATGCTGAAATTGGATTTCGGGCACATAATGCAACTACTATTTCAAGTTTTGTGAATTTTATGTGTGCAATACAGGGTGTGTAATAATATACAAGGGTGTGTGGGATTAATGAACTAATTTAATGAATTTTTGCAATGGTAGAAAGTGTTCTTTAAATAGGGATGTGCTAAAGCGACTCAACGGTTTTACAAGATGCGTCAAAAATAGATATGAACAAAATTCTGAAAACAATCTGGTCATGTTTGGAAATTTTCTAGAAAAGCCAGTTGGAATTTACAACTTTTTCCTAAAGAAAATGTCGAATAATTCATCCCTTTAGCTAATAATTACAGGTTAAAGTAAGCTGTTTGTTATACTCATGCCTGTTCTTTGATTTTTAGAGAAGCAATAACTAACTAAGACAGTATGTATTTTTTCAAATTATAGCAGATTGAATGATATATCGATTTGGAAGGAAGTTTCATCAAAACTTATTTGACAAACTTTGACATGAATAAGTTTATTTTTAGAAGGAATAATGATATCACAATGAAATCAAGCCAATCAATACTTGCATTCAATTATGTCTGAAATGCAGTAAACTTATACTATATATATATGCTTCATCAAGTGTGATAATCTGTTTCTTCTATTAATGGCGCATCCTGTTGTTATTGTAATAATTCCCCATCAGGTTAACAATTTTCACATTTCTAGGTTTAATAGTGCATGGAACGAAAGCAATTATAAAAGCAAGCTTATAATTAACCTAGTATTCATCCTCAAATCTACGGTGTTTGAACATGAATTCGATAGTGATGTGCTATCAACTATCAAATATGGCAGTTTTTGCGTCATACATTGCGTTTGGCAGCTGAAATTTTGGGAAATGTTGCGTTGTCCTTGAATATTAAAACCAACAATTGAGATCGGTACTGAAAGCAGGCAGTTCTTAAAATTAGTTGATTGTACTTTTTAGGTATACGTGTTATCTTAAATTCATCACAAAGTTCTACATGTATACGTTATTACTTGCATGTACTAGGTGTAGTAGACTTTTGTGGTAAATTAAAGTTATCACACCTATTTATGGTATAGTGTTAATGTAAATACCAGCTGTGGTCATGGAACCGATTTAAACCTATAGATGAAAACAGATTTGGATAATAGAATTTACGCAAATGGACATGTTTTCATAAATTCTACACAAATCGGTTATCCATTACGTAACCACATACAGGTCCTGTATTTTCGGAAAGCTGAAATGTATGAAAAACTGTTGTTTTCTTATTCAAGGTTCCTTGTTATTGTAAAGGGCAAATTGTTGAAGTTGTTGTTGTAATTCGAACTAATTAATCGTAATCAAACAACCTTTAAAGGGATTTTAACATAATTCGTGGTAGCTTCATTTTAATGCCTTAAATTTTTCTTAAAAACAGAGCGAATAGTCCCACGATGGTCAAAAGGTCACATGATAAGCATTTGCAGGTATGCAAATATGTTGCCTGCGGCCTATTGTAAATACGGTGGGGCAAAACACCATGGGAAGTAGATGCCATTTTGTGTCTCCCTATTGGGACGTTTTTTATGCTGGAAGTTTGCGTTTTTTTTGAAATTGGGTATTCAGGACCAATTTCTCTAGACATACTATGTTGTGAGTTAGGTCGCGGAAATAGATCATTACTGGATAATTGAATTTATAGGTATGCCTCTTATAAACAATCACGGATGCGTACCAGCCGTCTTAATTGTGTGATATGTTTTGCTGACAATTTGTATTATCTACGGTTTAATTACAAAGAGTAAAATTACCAATTTTTCATTACGATTACCTTTATTTGCTTATGTGTCTTCCTTTTTTATTTACAATAGAATTACATGTGTATACCATTCCAATACATACCAAAGATGGACTAATGGTAATCAGGTCGAGAAAAATTAATAGAAGTAATTGGATTGTTGCAATGATGAATTATTGTAGGTAAGTTGAATTGAAATTAATATTATTAAGAAATTTAGGATTTATTCCGCCATGTTGGCTATCGAATGCTCATAAAGGCCTTCATAGATGGCTTTAACCTCGTTTAGTTAACCTATAATTAAAATAGGTTATTATCAACCACAATAAGCATTTTCGATGTTAAAAATAGTAATCACGAATAAGTGGCTTGTTACAACAAACCACTAATCAGTAAATTGATTACTATGCATGTTTATAATCAATTGTAACGATGTTTGCATTTTAATTTATTAAAAATAATGAGAGATGAATCAACCTAAAATGTTCTCGTACATAACCCACTTTAAGGATCTTAAATTTAAAACATTTTAATTGAATTAACGATGAAGGTCAACGTTAATTTGGCTGATAAAAATAAGTATTGTTCTTGGAGGCCAGTTTTATTTCACAACAAAGTTTTGTTTCACGTTAAAAGCATATATCACTGATCATCCTTGTTTTTAATAATTACACATTAAAACTTCTTTAATGAAGGACTTGGTGAGTTGGACCAGACGTAAAAAAACAGAACAAAGGATTCGGGGCGGAGGAATTTAGAAATGAAATTCTGTTGGGGGTTAGAAGGCTAAACGTAGTGGGAGTTGATTGTTGACGATTTTACTGATCCTCCTTTTTTAATGCGTCTTTAATCTGCATTACTCAAGTTCGCCTTGAACAACTTTTGAATTTATAAGTGAGCGTGTATACGTGCGCGTCATTATCAATTGTTTATTTATCAGTAGGTTACACAGTATAAAATTCCGTACAGTAAGTAATACTTTAAAAAAAACCTGAAGGATGTTCTTAAAAAAAATGTTGATAAAATCAGGATATGTATAAGGATGCACATAAATATGAATATTGTGTTTTGGTACCAGCCATTTGCATCGGGATTTTTCGTATCCTCATGAAAATTAAACCGCTGAAAAATAATAAACAAAAATAATTAGACAAACATTCCACGCGTTTGTTCTTACTCAAGTTAGTAAGCAAGAGGTTAGATGTGTTCCCTACATTTATTAAGAAAACACAGGTTTTTGCCATGACCAGCCTCTTTTTATTGTCAGTTGACCCCACTTGCTTCTCACAATTTCGACATGGAGAACAAGATAATTATTTTTGAGTTAATCAAAATTTATAAAACCCTTGACATGTTGGCAAAAATAACAAGCTGGTTTGCCCTGTGAGGATCAAGTTTTTCAATTTAAATGGGTGTTCTCGTAATGTAGATTTTGGCTATGTACAAATTTCGGTATTGTGTCGATATAGGTGGTTTACTTGTGACATATACCAAGGTTTAAAGAACACCTTTAATTGTGACTGTATAATAATTTAAAATGGCTCAACTTCTGCCACCCTGTTGCATTAAAATGTGGAAAGGCGTTAATCAATGCCATATTTTATAAAACCTACGCAATCTGGTAATTTAACAAGAAAACGTCAAACATTTTTGGCAACATGCTGTTTTATAAACATCTGACTCATCTTTAAGATATTCAGTAACTACAACTTGTCAACCTGGTTAGATTTTATTTTAAATGACTCAAATTTTAAATGCAAATATGAATAAAAATGATATTTTCCACCACAATTTCAATCTATAATTTAGATGTAATATTTTATTTAGAACAGTTAGTTAAATTTGTTTTGTTTTTTTAATTATTTACTGCTTGCAAAATATGAAATTGTTTTTTATTAGCAGCCAATTTCATAGCAAAAAAAAAAAAAAAAAATAAGAAGAAAAAAATTTAGATTTTAATTTTACAATGGAATTTCGATAATTGTTATCAGTTGTTTTAGATTAATACTAAGAAAGTGTAAATATAAAACGTAAACTTACAAATTCGAGACATATCCAAAGCTGGAGTTATTGTTATTAGGTTTTCAATCATTCACCATCTTTTAATCATCCCAGTCGTCATCTGAATCATCATCGGTGTAATATCGGTTTCGGTAGTTATTCCTACGTGGGTAATATGGACGTCGGTAATAACTAGGCTGCACGTAATTTTCCCGTTGGTTGTAATAGGGTCGAACTGGGTAATGGCCGTAGTTGTATGCCGGATATCCGCGATAACCGTACCTTTGGGCCTGTGTCATAGCCACTAACAGACCCAATATAGCAATCGTTAAAACCTGTGAAAAATAACCGGCGTAAATATTCTGAGACTTTCATTTGGTACTACATTTAGAATTTGCTACTTTTTTTCTTCTTAATTCATAAGCTGAAGTGGCTGGAATTAAATAATGAATTGAAAAGTTGTTCTTGCATTTAGTTAGTTTATGAAATATACTCATAAATATTCAAACTTGTTGTAAATAACCATTAGTTTTTATCAATAAGCCATGCAAATTTATGAGCAATGCATTATGTTAATAGTCACAACATTTAGTTAATGTTGGCTTGTGCGATTAATTCTAACCCAGAATTTTATATAAATCAACCTAATTTATTATAGAATTAATCCAGTTAATGGATGCAATTTTTCAAAATAAATGTTGGCATTCGAATAATTTCTAAAAAAACATGGCTCCATTATTTATGTTAAATTATTAGAAAATCTAATTAATATACGCAGAAATATTTTTTTTGTTCTTTAAGCATCGTTCGTTAACTTTACAGGCTTAGCAATACTAATTTATAAGAGCCATTTTTCATAAAGTATGAATATCTGAGAATTCCTTAATTATTAAAAAGGAATGGAGAAAATAAATTATGCTCGACTTACTCGTGCATATGGTTAATAATCTGAATTTGCTTATCTAAGTATATTTTAGATGGGCATGGCTAATATTCTTCAAATATTTAAATTAATTTTAAATTTAAATTCAAATATTAAGTTCATTAAATTATTTACTTTCCAAAAAATACCAATTAGTCCATTTGTTCAATAATACTTGTTCAAATAATTTTGCATCAAAGCAAAAATGTAGATATTCAATAAAAACTAAAATATGGGTAGTGGCTATGAAGATCTACTTACAAATTTCTTCATTGTAAGGAACCGTGTGCTTCTTCCCAACAAATAGAATAGCACGTTGAATTTCTTCTCAAGTCGAAATCCTTTAATGAAAATAAGTAAAAGTGGGCAATGCTTTATATATTCCCTGTGGGATGCAATGTCGTCATTGAAAACAAAGGTGTTTTTACCTCCTTATGGCTGTACTTGCAAGTATGATGCCTGTTCAGGGGCGTACGCCAATTGGTTTTAATGATGTGCTGACCAGTATCTAAAAACCAATATGGAAATACCTCCACGAACCATCTTTCTGGGTTATGAGCTCTCACCCTTGGCATTGAGCATTTCATCAAGGACAACCAAAATGTAAACCATGTGAAACGAAGCGTCAGATCCCTTAAAAATAACAGATGATGTATGCTGAAATGATGTATCTTAAGTCATCCCTTTAAGTCCTTCTTGGAATTTTTGAATCCTATATGTAATAATAATAGCACATCTCATTTTAATTCCTATTGTCTTGATGTCTTGTCTGTATTCAAGGATTATATCTTCATAAAAATAGGGATTACCTAGTAATTCGTATCTGGCTTTATGTATTTATTTTCCTTAAAGGTTTCTTGGAGCTGCTTTCTATTATAATTCATTGCATGGAGATCCTTTTATTGTCAACCAAACCTGCTTCCCGACATCACATGATCAATTCTAGTTGACTGCATTGTAATCAAGTATAATTTGTGGTTCTTGGGAAAATGAGAAATTGAAAAACAGTTTTTTCTGCATTTTTGTGATGACATTTCAAACTTTGGTTCAGTGACATTTAAGTATGGTCTCTTTTATAATAAATTTGGGGTTAATGTATTCGTTTTCCTCACAGGAAAGTGCGACATTCGACGAAATCTATCTGATAGTTATGTATTCTAAATCAGTCGCTTCACGTTTTTATAATTTTTCTTCTTTAAATGTTTATTCCTTATGCATATACTCGTCTGGCGTCTCTCAAATAGAGGGTATCTAGAAATGTTTTCTGGTTTAGGACTTGTTCTGATTTATAACACATTTATAACACTTTTTAGTCTTTTAAATGGGATATTTGTTTTTATCAAATGATTGATTTATACTTCCATTTAAAACAGTTTATGGCAGTGTTTTTCAATCTAAAACTAGACATAATACTATTTCGTGGCAAACAGGCTAAAAACACTTCATGGGATACCAGAAATCAAACTGATATCATAACCAAGACCTATTTCTAGCAAAAACCTCGTGCATTACATTATAAAGAGCTGAATAAAATACTATTGATAAATAACTAAGAATTACTGAATAATTTGGTGCTTTTAGTCTTTTTTGGTAATCGTAGGCAAAATTCAAACTGGTCTTCATCTCGATATATTTCAAGTAATGAAAAATGTTAATACAATTTTATTTATTCATTTATAAATTGAAATGTGTTGCTGCGTCTGATCAAAATTGGCTTGTCCTGAATTTAGCATTTCTATTTTAAAAATTGACTTGGATGCAATAAATAATATGTTGAAATACAAGAAGCAATATCCTTTACCATCGTTTATATGCTTCGTCTTCTTTTCACATGTAAATTGTTTACTTCTATTGTTATTAGATGCACACTCTTGCCACATTATACGAGTATACGGAATTGTTCACTTATCAGTAAGCTTATTATAAAGGTTTAATTTCCTTTAACAGCTTATTGTTTTATCTTATCTTGTTTATGATCGGATCTTGATAGACTTCTTCGTTCCTTAATTTAATAACAAGGATAGTATACCTATATAGGTTGGACACTCTTCCTTACATGATTAACTTTAAAAGCTCAATACTGGTTTTCCACGAAATATAACGTGGAAGCAAAGACGAATTTTTACACGAGTGTCCAATGAAATGACTTACGCCAAGGTTACTTTAATAAAAGAAGTTATTTTAGGTAATGAACTTATAATCGCATTTTTGTGTTGCAATGGAAAGAAGCAAGTGGCACCAATCAAAACTTTATTTGCAATTCACTACGTGGTTTGAAAATAAACTGAAAATTGTTCATTTCAAAGCCAAACTAAAAAATCGAGTGGGAATCATTTCACTTTTCTGATTACCATGCCAACATTACAAACCTCCTCTACAAGGATTATGATATCACTAACGTATTTGAGTGGGAACGATTAGTAATTTCATTATGTGCACATCACAGGTTAATTACAAGTTCATGAACATGGATATACTCAATATATGAGACCTACAAGAAGCTTAAGGTCAAATTTCAGGATTGGGTATCCTGGTAGTTGATTTAATCATGTTTTGCCACCTTTAGTAATTCCTTTTTTGTTTTTTTTCTTCTTCTTTTTTTGTTGTAAAATTGTGATTTGATAAGCATTTACTGCTAGTTTACTGTAAAGGTATTTACTTAAATGGTGAATGCTCAGACTGCATAATTTATGTATCATAAAATCAACTTCATTGCTTAATGAAGTAATAAATTCCGTTTGAATTTATGCATATTTTTAAGTTTGTCAAAAGTTAGTTTTTAATTTAGTTTTGAATCACTTCATTCATGTTTTCTCACGAAGCATTGTGAGTGACATTGGTTTTTGCCTTTTCAAAAAAAAAAAAAAATAAAAACGTGTAGCATCTTTTAGACATGTGGATTTGGGGGAGAACTAGTACATGGTCACCTAAAACGTTATAGTATTCAAATTCTTATTACCACAAGCCCCTGTTGGCCTATCCATGCATCCAATTACACGTATATTTCGATGGACTGTAATTTCTTCTTTCATTTTTTATTTAAAAAATCTCAAGGTTTAGTCAAAATTGTTGTGAGCTCACCCTTGTCGTGAGACACCAACCGTGAAGAATACGTTATCCGTTTCATCTTAACCACAAAAAAATAAGCAATAATAAGAAAAAAGTACGGTGTTGGGGTGAGGCCTCATATTTCGGAGGACATTTAAAAGGAAATTATTATGTTATGAATAAATTGGACAGTGGGGGTTGCATCGAAGCGTGGTATTTTTATTACCCTTCATAATGTTGTATACCTCGATACTTGCTAGATGCCCTCTAAAATGTTCGTGTTAAATTTCCCGGGTTTTCCACATGTTCAGTATATTTACTTTTTAACACATAAAACCGTACCTATTAAAAGTTAACCTTCATATTGTTTTAGTGGGAATTTTTTTAGCATAATTTTTTTTTTCTATGAAATTTTATAAAGTACCAGCTTCAATGGAGACTTTTTTTGGAAAGGCAATTATTTCTTGCAAATTACAATTTTTTTTAAGTATTGCATGTTCGAAACACCCTTCGAATATTTCACGTTTTAAAAAAAGTTTAAACTTAAATTATACGATTTCATTAGCAAATAAGCTCATCACTAATTGGGAATAACAATTAAAAACAATTTGGGCATAAATTAATACCTACGCAAAACCTCTGTGTACATCGACTCCATCGCATTCTTGAATTATATATCTATAGAATGGCACATTTATTAAAAACTGAAAAATATATTGAAAATTAATAATACTGGCATGTTACCTTTGCAATAATCAACTATTACATCAATAAATAAAATAACATTTCATTTATTACTTGCAATCATAGCATTTTGAAATGAACAGACAAATGAAATTAAAAATAAAATTAAGTCATAATAAAAACACAAATGATATGAATCTGATATACGTTTAGGAGTCATATTTTCTAAACATTTTTCAATGAGGTGCTGATTTACTAGATTTTGAAAGCTAATCATAATTATCGATTATAATATGTGACCCTGCTAGTCGTCCTTCGTCTACGTTTTCTGCCAGATGACCTAGGTGAACTCTTGGATACTGCTTTAGGCTGGGTCCTTCTGATTTCCACATTAGCATACGTGTCCTCTATAGCTGCTGTGGTTGCATAAATATCATGGTTTTCAAACCGAGGTGCTCTCTCAGAACTTCTGGAAGGACTTTGACGTGCTTGATAATTGGAGCTGGGCTGATAGTCGGTGCCACTTTGATATGGCTGAACTTCATAGTCTGTTTTCATTGAATTAATCCTGCTAGAAGATGTGTGGCCTTTTCTGCGTCTTTGGCGTCCATTTCTATTAATTCTAATATTTCCGTTGCTACTCTGTGGAGGTCTGGATGTTGTTAGAAAGCCCGAGTTCTCTTGAAAATTGAGATCGCCGTCATAATCGGGTTGTACTTTACTGGCTCTGTGCAGCCTCTTAACAGGTGTGTAATTTGTATCGTAATTTTCATAATCAAATTCTTTTCCGAAGTTATTGTTTCTATAATACGATTCTGCAGGTCTAGGTTCTGAATTCTCCCTTTTGGGCTTTGGTGGACTAAAACCTCCATCATAGTGATCCATGACTTCGAACTGGTCGTCAACGACTCCAGGATGGGTAACAGTTAGGCTTGGTGTAAAGTTTCTCTCGTCATAGTTTCTTGAATAAAGTTTTCTTGACTGATCTATATTTGAACTTCGTCTTTTCGGTCCAATTTGAGCTTTTTTGTTTCGATGTTTATCATTGGGACTATAGTTGCCATTTAGAGGATCATAAGAAGTTCTTGATACTGTCTTAAATGTTGCTTTGTAATCTGATGAATGTCTTTCATCACTGTTGCCATCAGAATTGATGGCTTCAATGTCAGAATCTTCATTGTCAAATATTCCACCAGAATAAATGGCGTAATTTTGTTTCTCTGGTACGTAGTAGTAGGAAGATGGTCTGCTTAAGGTACTTTCAACATGAGGCTCTCTCAATATCGAAATATCCTCGTATAGTTTTTTCGATCGTTGATTCATTCCTTTATCTGCTACCGGATTTGATTCGAGGGAATCTTTGCTGTTTCGTTTGGTATTTTTATCAGAAGTTGAAAATTTGCTATTCCTAGCATTACCTTGATTAACATAAACTTGCCTTGAAGCTGCTCCGATGTATTTGGGATTTTCCTCTCCTTTGGCCTTTGCTTGGGGTCGATAGTGGTACAATTCCCTTGGCCTATGTGGTCCTCTGTAGATTAAAATTGGGACTTCCAGAGCGTTTTGCATACTTCTTTTATTAAACTGGCTATTGCTATCAGTCATGGTCGATTTGTAGGCACTTTCAGATTCTGCATATTCTTTAGATTGTTGTCTTGGAATCCGTATGCTTTCACCATTCCTTGGTTGAAATTGCGAAATTTCAGTTTTATTCGGTGCATTGTAAACAAATACTTCTTCTCCCACATCTTCATTCTTCATGGCCCTCGGGTCCCTGTCGTAGGCAAATCCAAACGCCCACATAGATATGGTAAAATATATCCAAATGATCTGCAATGTTGGAAAAATATGTTCGGTTTATATATTTGCAGTATGCTGCCATAAATTTTAATATGTTGTGGTAATTAAATATACTATCATTATGGATAATTATTTCCAGTATTGATATTTAAATATTTTAGAGGTGAAACAGCTCTTCATCAAAAATAAAATTGCTTTCCTAAGTTTAGTTCTAATCATATGTATGAACGACCTTGCATAATTTAGGTATAGCCAATTTTCATTGAAAACCAAAAAGCTGTAAGCTATAAATTCCAATTGGATTTTTAACAGCATTTGTTGATTTATTAGGCCATTTTTTCTACACTTTACAATTCGTGGGAAAATCCAGTTTTCATTCATTCGATTCAAGGAATTATTTCTCATAAGTTACACGCCAAGGTGTCCATCCGTTATTAGCTGGCCCAATATAAATCTTAAATTGCTTCTTAAAAGTAGGTTAAAACTTACAGAAAAACAATATAATTGAACCAAGTTTTGATTATTTACGCGTAAGTGTTTGTACATAAAGTATACAACAAATTGCTGCCTAAAGTAATGAAAAAGAAAGTAATTGATGGGGAGTTTATATAGCCTTGACGTTATTTATTGCTTAAAAATGTTTTTGTTCGACTGGCCTGTTTATCCTTTTCATTATGTAAAAATATTTCCTCATTAAATCCAACTTTGAAAACTACACAAAATAATGTATCATTAGTTATAAATTGCATTAAGCACTATACAATCTTCAATTAAATACGAAATTATTGATATTGGCTGAAATATAACAAGCATAGAAGTAAATTTGATAGAAATTGATGAACATACCTTCATTTTTTGTTTCATTTTCATTTTGTATGACTGATATATCCTTTCGATTAGTTGTTGGAGGTAGCAGCTGGACTGTAGAATATTAGGTAATTATCCAAATTGATGTGTATCCCGTATTGAACAAGATGCTCTACTCTTATAACGAGTTTGTCACAAATGTCTAAGCGAGGTATAAATCTTTCTATTTATAAGTAGAATGCACCTGGGGTACATCGGTTTACCCATGCAAATGTTTTCAGAGGGTGGATCTTGAAGAAAGGTCTCCACCTGTAGAGCACAGTAACCTAGTTAGAGTACATACGAAACATGTATTCATCCGGAACGATATAACGTACTTCAATTAAAGGTTATCGTAGAAAAACTTGTTGGTCGATTGATATTTCTTATATTAGTTGTTGCATGCTTGAAACCTTATTTCAAAACATTAATTGAAAATTTGCGTGTAGTACAACATTTATGACTACAAGTTTCATGTAAAAAAATATATATGAAGCCAAATTGAACTACTTAGGTTAGTCGAATTGTTGCTCGGTTAGTTTTTGGCCAAAAGGACAACATCATAAACATGAAAGCAGTGAAGTTCTAATTACGATATTTAAGTTCCCACATTGCATCGACGAGTCGGTGTCAAGTTTTGCACATGGTTGCCACTGGTCGTCCTAAATATTTCAAACTTATTTCCTGTGAAATCTTAAGCTCATTACATACAGGAAAGTTCGCACCAAGGTAGAATTTATAAAACGAGACAATTGTTCTTTAGTAGAGCACATACTTCTCTAGGAGGGGTAAATGACAGAAAGGGTAAATATTTAATGTTGATGCTAAGTGCAATACGCTTAAAGGTACACATAACTTTTGAAATTCATTTACA
Organism: Julus scanicus; assembly: GCA_034698625.1. Classification (NCBI taxonomy): domain Eukaryota; kingdom Metazoa; phylum Arthropoda; class Diplopoda; order Julida; family Julidae; genus Julus; species Julus scanicus. The sequence goes on along the minus strand of JAQGBW010000138.1, from coordinate 7,826 downwards.
ATATTTAGCATGGTGTTCTAAGGAAAACTTTTCCCACATTGAAAATGAAATGTTTTATGTATAGTATTGCTGCTGAAGTTCTGTCACAGACATATTACCACAATTCGTTGTATCGTACGCTCATTTTAGCAAATGTTGACACATATTATATCATTTTGGAATAGCCTATTTCATGTATTTCCCAATGCACCAATTTGTACAGTTAAACCGCTACACATACATATAAACACATTGACGAATATTTCAAACAAATTGGCAGCACACATAATTTGCTTAAAGGGTATCATGTGGCATTTAGATGACGTGATGTATACCATATATATATATACGTGAGGAATAAAGGAATCCTAATTTTTAAAATGTGCCAGTCGTTAATATTAGTGAAAATAAATAGGAACAAAGAAATGTTTTCTCCTCTTTAATAAAAAGTGATGAGAAAATTGCACCACTTAAAGAGAAACTCGGAATACAAAAGGTGTTAAGATTTCAGGTTTTCTAAATATTATGTTTACTGTAGACTGGCTTCAACGAAGCAATTGATGGCCGGAAATTTAAAATGGATTTCACCTTTTAACTCTTTTTCCATTCAATCGTTGGCATGCCAACTATAATCATTAATAAATTGCAAGGTGGTCAACAATCTGAAAATCCCGCCGTGTTTAAATTTTAATTTCAACAAAACATTTCTACTTAAACAATGGATTTGAAGAAGAAAAAAATCTAGTATAATAACCAAGTGTTAATTGTTGCAGGATTCAATCATGCCTAAAGTTGCTGAAAGTTTCATGTTAAAAACTAATCCTAAACAATGTATTTGTTTACTACATGCTTGTTTAGACAGGTTGGTTCTAAATTACGTCAACAATACCATTTGTTCGTAGAAACTAGCTCTATTGTAATTATTATAATATGCATAGAATTCTCGTTATGATTTGACGTTAGGTTGTTGCCCTTCCTGTGGTTAAAAGTAACTATGTATTATGTAATTATGTTATTAACAGTGCTGTTAATAACATAATTACATAATACATAGTCTTGTAACTGTAACTGTAGCCTTTGGTTGCTCAACCAAAGGCTACACTTACAATTACAATTGTATAGTTATCACAAAAACGATATTCTGTGAATCCATACTTAAAGATGGTCAAGTTTGATTTCTGAACAGACAGGTTGCGTAAACAAGATATCGTACTATCAAAACAATTTTATTTATACATCACTCTAAAATACGTATCAATATGAATAATTCATCATTTTTGATCTTTCAAAATATTTCCGAAACTTTGTCTCGCATATGAAGCTGGAGGATGTTTTCATGGACACAACTTAAAAATAACTACTGCGTATAAATATTCAGCAGTTTTTATAAAAAGTTTAACATATTATCCTGAACAAAGCAAAAATTTTAACAATCTTCTGTTTGAAACTTGGCATGGTCTGCTTCAACTGTTCAACACAATTTATATTTTTCGTTTTTTATCTTCTATAAAAGCAGTAGATTCAAGTGACCGTATTCAACTGAATATCATTGTTAGTCATTTTCGCTTTTTCTTCATCCTGCTTCTGATGTCCTTCAATTTCCTCTATCGATTCTGGTAAATTGAAGCCCTTGGTTTCCGGAAGGTAAAATGCAAGAAGCCCTGCAATGATGCACATCGTCCCAAAGGTAGCCATTGGAATGCTTTCGTGGTAATTTCTCTACAATAATGGAAAATATTGGGAACGAACAAAAGGAAATTAAAACCTTTTTAATCACCGTGTTCTGTAATAGATCGATGCATGAGAATTGTTAAAATTTCTAACTTACCAAAAGGTCGATAATATAGGGAGATACAACTGACCCTAGGCGGCTTAACATGGCACCTGTTCCCACAGCTAGATTTCGAACTGGTGTAGGAAATAACTCAACGGTATATAAAAAGATGAGGCCGTAAAAAGCGGTACAAAAAAATTTCCCCGAAAGTGCCAGAACTGTCATCAACCATTGCAAATCTGTAAACAAAGGAGAATCAATATGGTGTACAATTGTGGAACTTATATTTTCCAAAAATTTCTCAAGGTAAAATCTCATCCAAGATGATTAAGGAAAATGTCTATTTCACATATTAGTTATAGTTTTAACTAGGCTGAATTCTTTCCGTGACCACAGCTAATGAATGCAGTATCATAATAATTTAAAAGAGAATTAATTGCACTTGGTTTTTTCAATTTTATAGACTGGTTATATTATAATGATAATGGTTTATGAATTATTTTTTTTAGATTATATTACTGATTTCTTGCACTAGATATTCTAGAAATGATAATTTTTTCCTCACCGTTCGGAATGGCTAAAATCAGCAAACAGGAAACTCCAGTGACGATAATATAAATAATAAAAACTATTCTTCGCCCAATTCTTTGTATAAGGGCATAAATAATGAAAAATGCAGGCACTTCGACGGCAGCTGCCAAAAACGTATAAAGATAGACACTGGTCCCTACATAACCGGCACTGAACGATAAACCGTAGTAAACTTTTCCAGCAACGAACCTAAATAAGAAACTTTATTAAAATATCGATTTTACAGTACACAATAAATCTTATCTTAAACTTGATGAATATACTTGCCATACAAGTCCAACTACGAGACTACGTCTGCGTAAAATAGGAGTCCGTACAAGATCCAAGAAATTTCCTGATTTTTGTGCTTCACTGGTTTCCACGAATTTATTATCCTGTTAGAAATTTTAAAAACAACTTGGTACTTATTGTGCAACTCGTATAAATACAGGCCGGTGTGCTATTTGAAATTTAAAGGTTTCTGTGAATTTTCATGATTACATTTCCTTCTTTTTTATATTAAAATCATGACGTATATTATGATTATCATATATTTTATTAGGATTAACTTAAGAGATTTCACTGATTACACATTACAGTGAATGTTTCTTGGAAGGGAACAAACTTCATGTCCCAAAATATGTTATATAATTAGCAAAATGTAATTACTCAAGCTTACCCTTCGCTGAACTTTCTGTAGCAACTCTAACATATCTTGATCTGATGGTAGGGTGCGTCCATTAATTCGAGCTCCAGATTTTAAAACTGTTAAAACATTTCGCAGATTTCCTTGCATCATAAGCCATCGGGGGGACTCTGGCAAAAGCCTGTTTTAATAAAAACAAAATCATTATCCATGGCTACATACTACAATCTACAGGGGTGTCAAACTGGTAGCCCATCAATTACTGGACATCCTGTAATGCAACAGACTACGGTATAACCCCTCTAAAAGCTGAAAAATATGCTTTTAGACAGGTTTATTTGTATACATGGATCACCCAAGTCGGAACCGACATATTTTATGCTTTTAGAGAGGTTATTCATTTACACAGGATCCATTTAGAGAGGTGAATATATATTTTCTATTCAATTATTTCACCATCTGACAGGAAAATTTAGAAAACTGATATCTGATAAATGTATGAGAATATGTGGAATGTTGTGATATTTGCACTGAAACAAGTTTACGTCAATTCTTACAAAAGTGCTGTGTTACTACCAGCTGCTCAGCTGGTGAACAAGCCCAAAGAACCTTCGCACTTGAGTTATCATTGAAATGTCTTTTTTTTTTTTTTTTTTTTTTTGTGGTTTGAAAGGTGTTTGTTTGCAACGCTACAAAAGCGTGTGGACTGGCATAAATTCCCAACTATGGATTCTTTCATTATAAGCGCAATTTATAATCGTGAGTTGCAATTTGCATGCTTAATTAATTTATCCAGTCTTTTTTTTTATGTGACAATGATCTGGTGTTAATATTAGAGTGTTGCTCCCTTAGCAAGCAATATTTTTACAGACGTTTTACGAGCATATTAACTTAGTGACACTTTTCATACCTTGCTGAAATAACCTTACATTAGAGGTGATAAAATAAATTTCATTGCTTGCTTGATATAAATCCCCATAACGTGTGAAATTGTTACCAAAAATAGACGATCAACGATAATGTCGGTATAGAAATGGCCAGTTGCAGCCAGAACCAGTCTCGGATGTAAAATGCTATTCCTGGAAGCACCATGAAACCTATTGAGAAAGGAACCATGTATTGGAGGCCCAGTAAGGCTCTGCTTTTCCTTCCACTTATTTCTGTCACTGAAATTCAAAGAAAAGGAAAATCAAGATAGATTCAACTTAACGCAATGCCTTGATTAAAGCCTACTCAATAATTTGATTTCTTACATCACAAACTTCAACAAATCATCATTGCTGTAAGGGGACATTCACAAAGGACGTCCTCAAAAGTGAGGTAAGGGGTCTGTTGGCAACTTGGCATGTGGCCACCACGTGGACAGAGGGAGGGAGGGGGAGGGAGGGGGAAGCCATTATGGACGTCCATTGATGATGGTATTATTCAGTTTTTGGTTTTTCTGTTTAATTAAATTTTAAACATCAGTGACGGGAAATAGACACCAGTCCCAAATGTATACTTTAATTACTTTTTAAAACCTCGGGAAAGTCGGGAATTATATGCCTAACTTTGTGTTAAATACCAATTTTATGCTAGAATTTATTTTCGAGTTCAGGGAATTTCCATTAATCAGAAAAATCTGGAGGAATGCGAATGTAGTGGAAATGGGAGACGCAGGTGCTTGTAAATTTATAAGATCGGCTTTTGCATGTTCCAACAAATTTTCTGGACACCCTACTTAAAAAAAAATTAAGGACATTTATGAGGGGGAGGGGCGTCTTGGCTAAAATGGACACTAGCTGTTTGGACAGGGGTTAAGGATGAAGGGGAGGGGGGAAGAAGGGTAAATTTTTGGTCAGCAACATACTTGGATGTGTATAACTTCATGTAATAGGGTTGTTTTAGAAGTTAGATGGCGCCACTTTAGCATGTGTTTTGTTCACAAATTTTGTTGAATTTATCCAAAACAATTTATTTGTTGGAGACTCAGTTTTTTTTCATATATGGCAGTGTGTTGATAAAAAATGCAATGATCTAAATTAAGATAAGCAATTAGCATTAGAGAAGAAAAAAACATATCCTGTGTAGTAATATTGTTCACTTATCCAAAACTAGCAATGTCATTAAGGCATTAAATTAACGATGATGATTGTATATAGTCAAGGATAGACAGCTTAATCAGATAAACAGGGGTTCAGTTGGGCTATAGAATAATTAATAATACATCCTTGATGTTTCACTGATGATCATACTGTTTTGAACCCTGCTGATTAATTGAGCTTACTATTATCAATAAAACTCTGGTTTGGTTTCACAGTTCGACTTATATGGCATGGTGCATGCATACTATGGTGGTTAATTATCGTACATAAAACGAAAAGTTTGGTTTAAAGCAATATTCAAAGTTCAATGTTTGCACAAAAAAATCGATAAAATAAGCAATTATTTTACCTATGACAAAAGCCACTGAAAAGACTCCAGCGTCACCAAGGGCGGAGATAAATCTTAGTACTATAAACATGATGTAATGAGTTGAAAATGTTGCTAATATTGAAGCTCCCATGAACATAACAATTGCTATCAGCACAGCCTTTTTTCGACCATATCTATGATATTGAAAGATATAGAGAGGGAAAGTGTTTCATATTTTATTCTCTCCATCTTGAAAAAAAAAAGGAAATTATTCTTTTTTGAACGTACTTGTCAGAAACCCAGCCGAATATCAAACAACCGAGTAAAACTCCAGCCATGAAACTACTTTGAACAGTAGAAGCCAAGGCTTTGTTTGAACACACCAAATCCCACTGAAATTTAGAGAAAAAAAAAGCGCAAGTTTTAAAAATGAGTACTAAATAAAATTAAGCATAATAAAGTTATCATTCTCTGTAATTCTGATTTCTGCCAGGAGATGGCACTGTTTAAGATGATATTAGTTTAATATGCACCTACGGATGCCGTGCCATCTTTTGACAGAAATCGAAAATTCAGCTAAATAAGTTGGGGGAATACCTGATTCATTCCATATCAATACTTTATCCTTAAGAAAAAAGAATAGTTGGTAGTATTACCTCAGATATGACAGTAGAGACATAGGCGGTTCTGTCATATGTCCAAGATGTGCACTGTTGTGTAAGAAGACTTCCGGCATGAGATTTCGTGTAATTTGCAATGAGATTTGAATCTTTCCATTCTTCTTCGCCAAACATTGAAACGTTAAAAATGTACATGTTGCACGAATCATATTCATTGACGCCATCTTCGATTTTGGAAGGTATAAATGCCCTTTTGATGTCTTCATTAGTCCAGTTGTATGTTTGTTGGATATTGTCTGTTTCTGGACTGGAGCACCAATGGTCTGGAGTCGCGGCCAGAAACACGGCTCCCATATTATGAAATGCGACCAAAAATCCAGAAATTCCAGTAAGGAAAAATATTAGCCATTGCCATTTTCCGTGCGTTGATACCAACTTTAAAATATCGTCGAAACTGTAGTCTGACTTCATTTTGTTGTAACTTATGACGATAAATTGAATTTAATAAAAATGTTCTCACTCATTTCCACATCACACAATCACTGGGTTTTGGAAAACTGCGAAAATTCAGTTGTTCACGTTGGGTTAAGTAAGTTGCTCTGTTGCACCAAATGTATACACCAGTTCAGTGCAGTACAAACTGCCAAATTTTTTTTGTTCGTGACCTCGTTACTTTCATACAGTTGCTGAAAAGATTCAAAAATATCATTGAAAATTGAGTAGAGGTAATATGATAATATCGTATTAGAAGTGCATTTTGAGCACGTTTCTGCTAGCCAATTGCCAAAGCTCATTTTACATAAAAATTCAGTTTGGTTTCTAAGCGACTAAATTCGCTTTTATAAATCTCAAATCCTTACAAGTAACACAAAAGTTGGTTTATTTTATGAATAACATGACAAAGTACTGAGCAGCCCACACGTTTATTTATTGGCAGGTTTTAAATAGGCCATTGTAATTATACCAAGCAATCATTTAACATATTACAATATAAGTTGCTAGCATCTCAAATCTCAATATGCAGTGCACGTTGTAGTGAAAAAAACAACTTTATATACAGACTGTGTATTCGTACATTATCATAATGGATGATCTTTATATCCAGGATGGAGATAACCTAACACGTAATGGACATCACATTTATTAGCCCATCAAAGCATCGTTAAATCTTAACACACATGATCACTTACATTGCTGTATCTTTTTCAAATAATAATTAAATTAATAAAAGGTGTGCTACTTATTCCAATCAAAAGAAACATGCTTAATAATTAGGAATATAATTTGGTAATTCATTAATTGTAATTTCCACAAAAAAACGTATATAAGAAAATAGATTCGTTGTTATCAAAGCCAAAACCCCTTGGCACTATTTTACCTGCACTATGTGTTTTAATTCCCAGTCATGAACTTTATCCCAGCTGCAGCTTGTTGACTTCAAAAAAGCGATAACTACTATCAGAAATTAACTCTAAGCATTTTATAGATGAGCTTAAACACCACGCTGTAGTTGCCATGCACACCGATTGCTAGAACTGTGCTGAAAGAAATAATTCTTACTATGCAAGATACTTGGCAAACTATTTACTGGCAGCATCAGCTGGGATTTTTTTATTTTATCTTTCCGTTACGATTTGCCATTGCGTGCAACCTTTGGCTGCAATTTCATCATCTCAAGCATCATGTTAACAGCTTGGATGATGTACGCCCGTACAGTATCCATTTTTTAATGAAATTGTCATTGAACTGTTGAAAACCCCAGAAAATAAGGGGTGATCCATAAATTATGTCACACTTTTTTGCCTCTTTTTAAACACCCCCCCCCCCACCCCTTTGTCACAAT